>QRFJ01000538.1:378065-481047 GCA_006176705.1 Cocos nucifera
TAAGCTTGACATTATGAATATTTAGTAGGAGCCTTCTTTTACCTGTCTTTCCACACTATTTTGATGTTGTTTGGAGGAGGGGAAGTATGAAGCTTTTGAGTGATCTCTTTCCAAATGACTGTGGAACACTTGCAAAATAGAAACAAATGGTCTGTAGTTTCATTATCAGTACAACATAGGGGACAACTTTGCATACCTTATATCTTCCTTTTCACCAAATTTTTTGTTGTTAAAATTTTATTGCAAAAGAGTAGCCAATCGAATACTTGAACATTTTCTGATAGAGGCATTTTCCAGTTTGTTTTGGCAAAGTCTGACCATATTCTTCCATTAATAAGGAACATATAGCACTCTTTTACTTTGGATCCCTCTTGGGTTCCATTTCCATGTCACTATGTCAAGTGTGTTGGATAGGCTAATTTCTGTGATTGAGCTCAAGTATTGCTTAAAAATTGCCACCATGTTCAATGAGATATCTTTTCTAAATTGGGTTTTAGGATTAGCTTCAGAGGGGAATCTTTCCATTGTTATTTTTGGCCTTAATGCAAGTAGGTAAAGCATTGGATATGTATCTTTCAAGGTTCTACATTCTTCCAATGATCATGCCACATTGATATGTGCTTTCCATTTCCCAACTTGAATTGCACACTCTAGTGGAAGAAGGTGTTTATCTTAACTATGCTTTTCCATACGAAGGAAGCATGTTTTAGCTTTTTCATCTCTGTTTGGCTTAGAATTTTGTTGCTATAGTGCATATTATGAATGAGTGGTCTCCAAGTTTTGTTGTGCTCTTAATGAAATCCCCACCAATGTTTAGCAAGGAGGCTTTTGTTGAACAATTTTAAGTTCAATACTCCTAGTCCTCCAAATTTCTTTGGTCTAAGTTGGTGAGATAGTGAATACCATAATAGGTTTTGTCTCCCTCAATAGAAAGTTTCTTCGTTTCTTATCAATCCTATCAAGTATTTATTGTGAGAGCAATAGTGATGACATCTAATAGATAGGAATAGAACTGAGTACTGCATTAACTAGCATTAATCTCCCTCCAATTGATACTACTTTGCCTTCCCATACTGCTACTTTTCTTTCTATTTTATCTTCCAACACCTTCCAATCATATGCACATGGTTTCCTGAAGTGTAGACCAAGATAATTTATTGGCAGTGAAGCATTGCTACATCCTATAAGCTATGCAAAGTATTTGCTCGCTGTTTCTAAAATGCCAAAGCTATATAATGAGCTTTTTATTCAAAATTAACTTTTAAGCAAGTTGCATTATTCATAAGAATAAATAGTGAAATTTCAGGTTTAGAGGCATCGTTTTGCAATTGGCGTTGCACATTAGTAATGCATACTTATGCATAAAGATGTCTTCTATTGTATCTTTTGGGACCGCAATACTGTTGATCAGATTGTTTGAAGCTGCAACTTTGAGAATTCTTGCAAGAAAGATCAATGCTAAGATGAATAAGCATGGGTTAAATTGAGGTTACCTTACACTAAGCCCCCGTATAACATAAATATACCCAGAGACAACGTATCAACCTGATCAAGTATATGAAAGAAAAGGTTAGTTAAAGGGGATGGAAGTCATGCTCATTTTTTCTGTAGCCAATTATATGTTGATGCACCTCATGCATGGTTAAATGAAGAGTCTTTGCATGTACCATAAGCAAACAAGTTAGTATTATTATATCTATAGTTGTGAAATAAGTTAGGCTCTTGTTGACGTTTGCGGTCAAATAGTAAACTTCTATCCTCTTTGGAGCTTCAAATGGTAAAGCCTTCTCACCAGTTGGCAACAGCATTTTGTTAGTACCATGAAACTTTGAAATATATTTTGGTGACCAAACTTGTGCAAATTGCATTTTTAGTACCGCAAAAATGATATCAAATGGCTATTATTGGTCTAACCATTTATACTATCTTAAGATTTATCATATCAAATATTATTATAAAATACTAAGAATAATTATTTGTAAAATATTTAATTAATATTTTTATACATAATAATATACTAAGTATATATAATAATATGATGTTTATTATTTTATTATTATGATCTAATTTATGTTATTATCATATAACTATATGTATAATAAAATGGTGATAATTAATATAATATTATATTTATCACATTATTAATCAAAAAGTGTCATAGATTATTAGATCTTATATATCTTTATTGTAGCAATTAATGAAGTTGTTATGGAACTATGGTTCGTCTGGTAACCCAAAATTGAGAAAGCATTTTATTAGTGTCAAACAAATGATAGTGTAGGGCATTATGTCTAGCGATTTTATATTATATTAAATTATGATTATAAAAAATATTAGTTTATAATAATAATTTAGTATTAAAAAAATAATAATATTTTTGTATATTATAAATAATAATATTAAATATTTTTACTTTTATTATATATAATTAATATAATTTATAATATGGATCATATACAACATAATAATGTGATGATAATGATATAATATTTATATATAAGTAAATTAAGACTCTATGGGAGTAGTATGTATCATATTGCCAATCAACAAGTCAAAAGCCTCCCAATATTGCCACAATGCCAGCTTTGGCCTTCCCAGATTTTTTATTTCTTTCTGCATGAATCTGTCTGCGAGCGCGAAACTCCAAGCAGGGGCCATCTTTTAGCCTAGCCTCTTGAGATTGAGACCAAAGTGGGCAATTGGCCATGTTTAGGGGCCATCCCCCCATTGCTCGCATCTCTTCTCTGCCCCTCTGAAAGCACCTGCCACCACCGGGATGTCGGGATGGCAACTCTACCACCTCTCTCTTTTAGCTAGGACCGGACCGGTCCAAGATTCGCCCCCGAACCACGGGCCATCTGGGCTACTTTACGCTGTCGGCGCAGAGGAAGGAGGGGCGTCCTACATGGTGCAAGTCCACTGTTGGGAGGTCAGCGATGATGGTGCCGTGCAAGCCTAGGCAGGGAGCATGGAGGGGGGGGTAGTGTTGATGAGACACGAGGGCGGGGCGACGGCACCGATGGAAGGAGTAACTGCATAAGAGGCAACCTTACGGAATGAGCAAGAGAGCCTGAGGCTTCGAGGGCTAGCATCGGGTGCGGGGGCGGAGAAGGTTGTTGATGAGGGTTGGTGTCGGGAGGGTTGGTAGGAGATGTGAGACGGACTCTAGGGATGAGGGGGGAGGATATGATAGAGAGGCCATGCATTAGTGACGACAGTGGGACCTGATGGCACCATTGTGGCGGATGGCTGATGTATTTTGAGATGTTTCAAAAAGACTTCGAAAAGAGGATCCGAGGTCTTAACTTCGGCCAAATTCGTGATGACTTTTTTTTTTAAAAAAAAAAAATTTGTTATATTTTTTATAATTTTTGAACGACAAGTCTTTGAGTGTTTAATGTTAGGATAAGTAATTTAGTGGTATCTTCATTTTTTTTCCTCTTTTAATTTATATGGGGAAATTTATTAAAATATAATATTTATCTTTTAAGATTAATTATCAAAATACTGTCCTGTCAAAATTATTTACCAGAATACTATCTGAATGAAAGCTCCCCCTATCTAAGATGACTTTATGCCTTTATAGGCTTAGTCGGCTTGTGGTGAAGTGGTAACAAAATAAGGTCACCCTTTGAAGGGTGACTTTCTGACCCACCATACCATAGGGATCTATGTGAGTCACCCCATCATAGAGCAATCTCACATGACTCAAACAAAATAAAATCCCTAAACCCCCCTCTCCCGGTTCAGACCAATCGTCTCCCATCAATAACGATTCCCCCCCTCCCCCGTCCCTCTTCCCCACTCGTCCCTGGTGCCAAACCTCCCCCTCCCCTCCGCCCTCTCGCGTCTGGCATTAAGACCCCACCCCCCCTCCACCGCCTCTCCCTGCTCGGTCCCCGGTGCGAGACCCCCCCCTCTCCCCTCAAGTCCGCAGGTGCCTCCCTCCTATTGTAGCTCTGGCCCACCCTTCCCCTTGCAAAAAGGTAAGTCATCCCCTTCCACTTGCCATTTGTTTCCCTTGTAGAAAGGTAAGCTTGCCATGCATGGGTACATTGGCTCCCCTTAGCAAGTTGTGTGAATTTGATGGCAAGCATGTAGTAATGCCTATTGTGAGATGCGCACACCAGCAAGTAGGTTTAGGATCGGGTGAGCAATCATAATAGAACAGTCTGCCCGCTGACGCCTCAGACCGGCGGCCGCGCGATCGAGAGAATGTGAATCCGGGCTGTACCGCGCCATTAACGCTGGTCCGAATGTCCGATGAAAAGAAATTTTTCTGATTATGATCATTGGCAAATAGATTATTAGGTGGTTGCTTGACATTCTTTTTAATCAAAAAAATCACTGTCAAAGTACTATGGAGAATTATTTATTTGGTGTCTAAAGGGTTCTTTATGTCTACTAACTTCATACTCTTTTCATCAAAGCATGTCTAGATTTTTGAAGACAGGGAAAAGAGGACATAGTGATGCAAGCCATTTTGTAGGGGAACTAGTATTTTCTTGTTATATAGTCTATATCTATAAATATACATACCGAAGCATGAGGGTGAAGTAAATGTTGAGAAATAGAAAAAAAAAGGATACATTCTTAGAGATTCCTTTATCAACAAATAATGGACTCTTAGGAAGCTAGAAATTGAGAGCCTATTTTTTATCTCTGCTATCAAAAAAGGATACATATATTCAGTTGCTTGTTTTTAAAAGTTTTGCATTGCATAGAAACATAAACCCATCTTTTAATTAATATACATATTCTACCACATCCATATATTTATATTTTTTTTATGGATGGAAGAATTATGTATATGATCAATTGGATCTATCTAATTTTGGATAGTTTAAAAATTTATAATTAATTCGTATGAATAATTATACGTAGCACAAATAGATATTGCACGAGCAGACGTTCGGAGAAAAATTTTAGATAGCATTTTCTTTATATTCCTGCACCACATTCTTCAGCCAGTAGGAGAACTAAGAAGAAATGCCGTCGAAATTTCTTCGGCCGCCATTTGCACATTATCTTGATTACTGTGATATATCTATAAAATTAATGTTAATTTTGAAAGGGAATGACCACTACACTATTAATATGTTTTGATAGGATGCATTATCATGTATAGCTCATAGTTAAATTAGTACTTTCCGATCTAGTAAACCATAATGTTGCATAATGAATTCTATACAGTTATTTCTGGCACAAAAATTTTTAACAAAATGATCTAAGGCGTGGTCAGTGTTATTTCTGATTAGGATGGAGGATCAGTCATGATGCTGAACAGTTGCACTATATGATGGTTGAGGGAATTGGAATGATCATTGGTAGATTAATAATACATACCACACGAAGAAACCTTGTGCGAGGTTTGCCTATCATTATCACCGGATGAACCCCAATTACTGTGGGAGTTTCTCTAGTCTTGTAGGCTTTCAATTAATAATGCTCCATAATATTTGGATGTACCTATTGAAGATGAACATGGCTCATCTTAAGACATCCCATCACAAGATTTTTTTTTTCATAGGGTGAGATTTCATTAAGATAATATTTACGGTGGGAGTTCGGATAGTATGAACAACATGTCAGTGTGTCTCAGGCGTATTGTCCCACTGTGCGAACCTGAAGATAGAAAGGATATTATCTTTCATGCTGTCTAATGGCGATGAACCTAGGTATTGCCATGCGAGCAACCCTGTATGTACCATGTGAAGGCCAGCAGCACACGACTATTGTGGTCCTTACATTAATGGTAGGGGCAAAGTTATATATCAATATCAATAACCATTGGTATTTGATGCATATGGGGCCGGCCTAGTTTATGTCTCAGCTAAAATTATGGAGCATGTGGAGTGGAATCTTATAATTCTTCTCAGTTAATCAGCCACATGCAAACATGCTGGACTTGAAGAATTACGAGAACTCCACATAGTGATTTGAACTTTATTTAAAATGAAGCTGCCATTAGTTATGATTCTTAATCCTATGAATGATGAAGTTAGCACCATGATGATACACCCGAGTCGTGATTGAGCAGTGATAGCTAGAAAGTTAGTGTACAAAGAGGATGTTCCACCATATAGGCATCCCTGTGTTTCCTCGAATTTAGGCTAGTTTGATGCATCCGATGATATGAACTGCATCTCATGGAGCATTTTCAAAATATCATTCTTTGTTTGAGAATGAGGAGTTAAGAAAGGAAATAATATTCAGTTAAGAGGGAAGTCAACGTGATGTGAAAACATATGCCATGGCGCGACGCACCAGCCTTTTAAAAGTCTTGAGTTAGATTAAAATTAAAATGGAGTGTCATTTGTCAAACAGTTAAGAGTTGTAGGTGACATCTTCGAGATATTAGCAAACCAGGACATATGCATGAAGATTACGGTATATAAAGATCCACAACACTGCTGAAATGCCAGATGGTGATGGCGAGATATCCACAGCTTGGATGCACGCTAATTGCAATATCATTAGAGGACTATAAGGTAGAGACATCGTATAATCGTCCATATTAACCATCCCCCTCAGACTTATGTACGTGATAGTATGGGCAATGCCAAGGCATCGTATGAGAAAGATATGATAGCTAAATAGACTTATTATCGATGAGCTATTTAAACATGTAGTTTGAGGTCATACAATTACATTAGGTTCTGGCTAGCTACAGTACAGTCAGGCCAATGAGGGACTGGTGATAGATTTGTTCATAAATTTGTCTTTAATAGAGCCGAATATCAGGTGTTCCATTGAATTTTTTGGGGCATTCAAGGGCTTCCAGTTTCTCGTCCACGAATTAGTATGACACATGATGCATATTGTATGGTTGATATAAGGAACACTGATGATAGCCATAGGAAGGGTATGAAAATGGAAGTATCTATCTCTGGCATTTTGTCATTTAATTAAGGCAAGAACGCGTAAGTAGTTGGTTTTGATTTTTATGGTGTTTGTGCTATTATGTGGTATGTTATCGAATACGGGATCGCATAGTATTGCCGACTACATAAAAGGAATATTTAGCTCTATTTGTAGGATGTGTCCTATATAGGTGGACAGTGTCATGTGGACTTGTCACAGATGTGTGCTTGAAACATTTATAAGGAAAACCAAATAAAAAAACCCCCCTAAATGGTTGTTTTATGATGCGACACTTTTAGCTTTATTTTCATCAACTGCAGAGCAAAACTAGTCTTGGACCGTTGGATCACCGCAT
The DNA here is from genome assembly GCA_006176705.1 of Cocos nucifera. Classification (NCBI taxonomy): domain Eukaryota; kingdom Viridiplantae; phylum Streptophyta; class Magnoliopsida; order Arecales; family Arecaceae; genus Cocos; species Cocos nucifera. The sequence goes on from QRFJ01000538.1 coordinate 385,285, forward strand.
GGCAACACATGAAAAAACGATGGCCAATTGCTTTCAAATACCTCAAAGAAAATCTACTGTTGATCTGAGTAAAATGGGTCGCTAGCGCATGACACGAATGGATGTAGGTATGGAATAATGAATATGAATCTATCCAAAAATTTCAATAAAATATTGAAGGGGGCTCGCTCATTGCTAGTTACCATACTTGTACGTCTTTCCTTTGAATACTTATCGAAGTGGTTTAATGCATGACGTGAAATAGCAGCACGGAGGAGGGAGGTCAGCAGGTTATTTACTAATAAAATTATACGTAAGTTAAACGGATGGCAGCTAAAGTCTAGGGACCATGGTATGATTAAGTATAATAACCAACCGGATTTCTATGAGATTCGATTGAGACATAGACATTATAGCCCAGATAAATCTAATTATACACAAACAGTCAACTTAGGAGCAAGCACATACACATGTCAAAAATGGTAGTTACTACATTACCCGTACTCCCATTTGTTCGTTGTATGTGCTAGTGAGAATCTGGATTGAAAATAATTTATTGATGACTATTATACTATTGTCCGTTATGAGCAATCCTATATGCCATCTTTTTATCCTCCAAAGAGTCCTCATTATTGGCCTACATGGACTGCACCTAGACTCATACCAAATTCATTCACAAGATGACTAAGGACACGCGCCCGTCCACAATTTGGGAGGATCCAACAATTGATATGGATGCAATGGAGGCGCCAAAATTATGGCTTCATATGGATTATGCAAAGGCAGATAGGACACAACCGGTGCAGATGCTCCCAATGGCATTGGTTTATCTTTTTTTTAAATATGATTTGTAGACTTTCTTTATATAAAGATTATATTTTTTTAATTATTTTGATTATATAATCATATCATGTAAATGCTTGAAGATATTAGGGAAATAAATCTATTGTATATATTGATAATTTAACATTAATATTATTTTAACTATCTCAGCTTCTCAAATTTTTTGATGATTAATGAATAGTTAAATTTGTGTGGGATCGATAGATATGATATAGCTAGTTTAGATTTCTGATGTGCACTCGGCAGGGCCGTGAATCCGTACTGTGCGTCTATATCCTCTAGATCCGACAAGGAATGACCGTATAGCAGTAGCCGTGGGAACATACCCTCTGCGATTACCATCTGGTTTAGACTTAGTTTTAAAAGACTGTTATTATGTGCCTGCAGCTAGCAGGAATTTGATTTCTGTTTCATGCTTAGCACAAGAAGGTTATGTGATCACCTTCTTTAAGGACCATTGTAACATTCTTTATGAAAGAAATAAAATTGCAAATGGTTTCCTTGTTAATGGTCTTTATCAGTTGCATATTGATGTACCTATTTTAACTATCGAGCAAAACGTGAATGCCAAATGACCTAGGGATAGTCCAAACGATAGATATCTATGGCACCTGAGATTAGGTCATATAGCAGAAGATAGGATTAACAAATTAGAAAAAAATGGGCTATTGAGTCCATTGACTTTTGAGTCATATCCAACTTGTGAATCTTGTCTTCAAGGCAAAATGACTAAACTCCCTTTTGTTGGACATGGGGAGAGGGCCACAGATCTCCTTGCCCTAGTACATACTGATGTGTGCGGCCCATTCGATGTGCCGGCTAGAGGCAATTTTGTCTACTTCATTACCTTTACCGATGATCTGTCTAGGTATGGGTATGTGTATCTTATGAGACATAAGTCTGAAGCTTTTGAAAAGTTCAAAGAATTCAGACATGAAGTAGAAAAACAAACTGAAAAACCCATTAAGGTTCTTCGATCAGATCGAGGAGGTGAATACCTTAGTCGGGAATTCTTAGACTATCTTAAGGAAAATGGCATAGTCTCTCAATGGACTCCACCAGGAACACCTCAACTCAACGGGGTTTCAGAACGGAGAAATCGGACTCTATTGGATATGGTTCGATCCATGATGAGCTTCACAGACCTCCCTGATTTTCTTTGGGGACATTCATTATTAACTTCAATTTATTTACTGAATAGGGTTCCCTCTAAAACCATTCCTACCACACCGTATGAGATATGGCACGGTAAGAAACCAAGTCTGAGTCATCTCAGAATTTGGGATTGTCCGGCTTATGTCAAAAGACAACAAGCGGACAAGTTAGAGTTTAGGTCCTTCAGAGCTCGATTCATAGGATATCCTAAAGAGTCATTAGGATACTATTTCTACATTCCAGAAGACCACAATGTGATTGTGAGTCGACATGCCATCTTTCTTGAAAAATAGTTTATTCAAGATAGTGGCATTGGAAAGCATATTAAGCTTGATGAGAAAGTCTCACAAGTGGAAAGAGCTAAGGACCCAAGTGGAACCAAATCAGGTTGAGCCAATAAGAACACTACCTCCTCCACCTCGTAGATCGGAAAGAGTTTCCCGTCCCCCTGAAAGATACTTAGATATTATTTCAGAGGATGTAGAGGAAATGTTCCTCATAGGTAATGGTGCTCATGGTGATGATCCCAAAACCTACAACAAGGCGATATCAGATATCGACTCTGAGAAATGGCTTGAGGCAATGAAGTCAGAGATCGACTCGATGCACTCAAACCAAGTCTGGACCTTGGTAGATCCACCAGAAGGTATAGTACCTATTGGGTGTAAATGGATCTTCAAGAGAAAGATTGGTGCAGATGGAAATATGGAGACATTCAAGGCTAGACTGGTGGCAAAAGGTTATAGTCAACGTGAAGGCATTGACTATCAGGATACCTTTTCCTCGGTAGCTATGCTAAAATCCATCCGCACATTGCTTGCCGTTGCAGCCTATTTCGATTATGAAATATGGCAAATGGACGTGAAAACGACATTCCTAAATGGATATCTTGAGGAAGATATCTATATGGAACAGCCGCTAGGTTTCACATCCAGTGATACTGATCACAAGGTTTGCAAGCTGCAAAGGTCCATATATGGACTTAAGCAAGCATCTCGGAGCTGGAACACTCGTTTCAATGATGTGATCAAAAAGTTTGGTTTCATCAAAAATGAAGAGGAACCATGTGTTTTCAAAAGGGTCAGTGGGAGCGCTGTTGTCTTCCTCGTATTGTACGTGGATGACATCCTCCTTATTGGGAATGATATTCCCATGTTGACATCAGTCAAGATGTGGTTGTCCAAGGAATTCTCCATGAAAGACCTAGGTGAAGCATCCTTTATTCTAGGAATTAAGGTCTATAGGGATAGACCGAATAGGATGCTAGGACTTTCACAGAAAATGTACATAGAGGAAGTACTAAAGAGGTTTAGTATGGAAAACTCTAAGAGGGGATTAATACCCTTCAGACATGGTATTCATCTTTCCAAGAAGATGTGCCCCAGCACACCTGAGGAAATAGAACGCATAAGCAAGATCCCTTATGCTTCTGCAATAGGGAGCCTCATGTATGCCATGCTATGTACACGACCTGATATAGCCCATGCTGTGAGTGTCACAAGCAGATATCAGTCAAATCCAGGTGAAGAACACTGGACTTCTATGAAATGTATCCTTAAGTACTTGAGAAGAACTAAGGATATGATGTTGGTCTTTGGTAATGGAGAACTCCAAGTTCAAGGATACACAGACTCGGACTTCATGTCTGATATAGATGATCGAAAGTCAACATCTGGAAGTCTGTTTGTGTGCAATGGTGGAGCTGTCAGCTGGAAGAGTTCCAAGCAAACTGTGATAGCAGATTCCACCATGGAAGCAGAATATATAGCTGCATCAGAGGCTGCAAAGGAAGCATTCTGGTACAAGAAGTTTGCTACAGAAATTGGAGTAATGCCATCAGATGCCATTCCTCTTTACTGCGACAACAATGGCGCCATAGCCCTTGCTAAGGAGCCGAGGTCTCACCAGAAGTCCAAGCACATTGAGCGGCGATATCATCTCATCCGCGATTACCTTGAGAAAGGTTACGTTGAGGTCAAGAGAGTCAACTCCGCAGATAATGTGGCAGACCCACTTACAAAGCCGTTGGGCCAACAGAAGATCGAAGCCCACCTTGAGAAGATGGGACTTAGACTTATAGCCAATTGGCTTTAGGATAAGTGGGAGATTGTTAGATATATGTGCCCTAGAAGCCAGAATTGGCTGACACTTGTAATACACTTCTAGGGGCAAAATTATAATTTTGACTATAATCAATAAAATGGGTTATTTTCTATCACATACCTATGTATTTAGTGTCTGTGATACATCCTTTGAGTTAATGGTAATGATAATTCATATTTTCAAGAGTTGAAAATTTAAGACATGAATAATCATTATTAACTCATAAAATGCTCCCTCGACCATAGGATCATCACAAGGATGGTGATTGATCCGGAAGGTTGGTGTACAATCGCTTCTCTTTAGTAGATGAGTCTTGAGTCTACGGTGTGGAGACACCAGGAGCGAGAGTACAGGTACTCGTTAGAGAACGAGGGCACTGAGCGTGACCACCTCGAGTAGTCATTAGGGAAGTCTACCTTCTCGTCAATGACTGACTCGATGCTGCAGTAGTGTGTCTGGTTCTTTGACCTGAGGTGCATCGGCAGTTCACCTTGAGGGTGTTATAGTTTGACTACACCATTACTCGGTCTCCTAGCCATATGGAATCCCTGAGGTGTATGTTGGCTATAGCATGTTCATTGTAGGAACTGGATTGGCATCAAGATGGAATCTATCTACCTCGGTGGTAGAGGAGCAGCCCTATGATAATCATGAGAATCAAGTCCAGAAGTCCATGGCCATGGCAGAGTGAAATAATAGAAAGAGTTTCTATTTAGATTTTCACATTGGACTCGAATCGAATGATTACATCATATGACAGAGAACTAGGGTTTGACGAGTTTACCTTAACCCTAATCTGATCGGGGCTCAAGATAGAAGAACTTAATCACACAGGTAGCTGCACCAAGAGGTTCGCATTCAGCTCTGATGGGTTGCCACCATATACTGCTAGGTGTCACTGGTGGATTTTGGGAGCAATTAGAATGATTTAGATGATCGATCATTCTAGCTGTTCGAATCAGAAGAGTTCTGATCCATCGAAAGGAGTTTCGATGATGTCGATGATAGAGATCATGACATATCCCATTACCATACAGAACTGAACCTAACTGGGTCACACAAACAAGGGTTTGAATCTAGTGATCATCAATTGAACTGATCCAGTTCAATTGATCTGAATGAGATTCAATTAGGTTCAAGAAAATCGTGCTAGCACTCGATTGAACCTAACGTTCTTCTTTTACTATCATAAATAAGTTGTCCTGACTGAGCCAAAGGAGTTTGTGCTCAATCAGAGGCCTTCATATGGTCTGACTGGAGGTTGTCCAAGTCAGAAAAGGTTGTCTTATTTTGTAAGACATTACCTGCCATTTTTGGTCACCTGCCATTTCTTGTTCTTTGACTTTGGTCAAAAGTCTACCTTTGACTGGTCAAATGTTGACCATTGATACTTTGACTTTTGTCCACATGTCACGCACCTATTGGAGAGCTGGTGGGGGCCTGTCCCCCTACCAGAACCTGGCAAGGAAGGAGGGCGCACGCCACCCTTGGCGTATGCGCCCAAGTTGGAGGCGCCTAGGAGTCCCTTGTTGGACAAGGACTCCATCTCCTTTTTGGATTCCAATTAGAGTTCTACTAAGAATCCAACTTTGACTGGTCTTAGGCACCCTCTAAGGAGGAATCCAGGGGACTCTATTCCCAACCAATCAGATTTAGATCTGATTTCACAAAGATTTGTGATTGGTTGGGAAGAAGAGGAGTTGGATCACAAGTTAGGTCTATAAATAAGACCCTGCGCCCAACCCAAAGAGATGTAATTTTGAAATGATTGAATCATAATTCCCATACCCCAAGGCTGCCTCTCCCCTCTTCCTCCATGCCTAAAACCACCTTCTCCCCTTCTCCTCTCCATGTCCAAAAAGAGTTTTGGATTTTTGGTTGGTGCGATTCTAGATCTAAGAAAGGCGACTGAAAGCTAGAAGGCTGCACTTGCTGCAAAGGACGACTGCTGATCTTCAGAAAAAGGAGTTTTGAAGATCCTTCCAGATCAGGATCCAGATCTGATTTTTGGAGATGTGATAGAGAAGAAGAGGATCTCTAGATCCAGCCCAAGTGGATACCGATAGAGGCCAGGCACTTGCGTGGCTAGATCCAGAACCTTCCGCTGTAATCAGGATCATCTACAGGGTAATAGGATTACCCAAATCAGGTAAATTAAATTTGATTTAATTTATCTTATTTTATTTTATTTATTAAAATAATAAGAATTAGATTTGAAACATATCCCAAGATCTGATCTAGATCAAGAAAAAAATTTTTAAAATATATCTCTTGATCTGATCAGATCTGGACGAACCTGGACCGAGAAATCAGGATTTCCCTTCAATAGACTCAAGACTCATCTACTAAAGAAAAGCGATTATACACCAACCTTCTGGATCAATTACCATCCTCGTGATGATCCTATGGTCGGAAGCATTTTATGAGTTAATAATGATTATTCATGTCTTAAATTTTCAACTCTTGAAAATATGAATTATGATTACCATTAACTCAAAGGATGTATCACAGACACTAAATACACATATGTGATAGAAAATAATCGATTTTATTGATAATAGTCAAAATTATAATTTTGCCCCTAGAAGTGTATTACAAGTGTCAGCCAATTCTGGCTTCTAGGGCACATATATCTAATAATCTTCCACTTATCCTAAAGTCAATTGGCTACAAATCTAAGTCCCATCTTCTCAAGATGGACTTTGATCTTCTGCTGGCCCAATGGCTTTGTAAGTGGGTTTGCTACATTGTCTATGGAGTCGACTCTCTTGACCTCGACGTAACCCTTCTCGAGGTAATCGTGGATGAGGTGGTATCGCTGCTCAATGTGCTTGGATTTCTGATGAGACCTCGGCTCCTTTAGCAAGGGCTATGGCGCCATTGTTGTCACAGTAAAGGAAGAATGGCATCTGATGGCATTACTCTAATTTCTACAGCAAATTTCTTATACCAGAATGCTTCCTTCGCAGCCTCTGATGCAACGATATATTTTGCTTTCATGGTGGAATCTGCTATCATGGTTTGCTTGGAACTCTTTCAGTTGACAGTACCACTATTGCACACAAACAGACTCTCAGATATCGACTTTCAATCATTTACATCGGACATGAAATCCGAGTCTGTGTATCCCTGGACTTGGAGTTCTCCATTACCAAAGACCAACATCATATCCTTAGTTCTTCTTAAGTACTTAAGAATATATTTCATAAAAGTCCAGTGTTCTTCACCTGAATTTGACTGATATCTGCTTGTGACACTCACAGCATGGGCTATATCAGGTCGTGTACATAGCATGGCTTACATGAGGCTTCCCTATTGCAGAAGCATAAGGGATCTTGCTCATGCGTTCTATTTTCTTAAGGTGTGCTAGGGCACATCTTCTTGGAAAGATGAATACCATGTCTGAAGGGTATTAATCCCCTCTTAGAGTTTTCCATACTAAACCTCTTTAGTACTTCCTCTATGTACATCTTCTGTGAAAGTCCTAGCATCCTATTCGGTCTATCCCTATAGACCTTAATTTCTAGAATAAAGGATGCTTCACCTAGGTCTTTTATGAAGAATTTCTTGGACAACCATATTTTGACTGTTATCAACATGGGAATATCATTTTCAATAAGGAGGATGTCATCCACATACAATATGAGGAAGACAACAACGCTCCCACTGACCTTTTTGAAGACACACGATTTCTCTTCATTTTTGATGAAACCAAACTTTTTGATCACATCATTGAAATGAGTGTTCCAGCTTCGAGATGCTTGCTTAAGTTCATATATAGATCTTTGCAGCTTGCAAATCTTGTGATCAGTATCATTGGATGTGAAACCTAGCGACTGTTCCATATGGATATCTTCCTCAAGATATCCATTTAAGAATGCCGTTTTCACGTCCATTTGCCATATTTCATAATCGAAATAGGCTGCAATGGCAAGCAATGTGCGGATGGATTTTAGCATAGCCACTGGGGAAAAGGTATCCTAATAGTCAATGCCTTCGCATTGACTATAACCTTTTGCCACTAGTCTAGCCTTGAATGTCTCCACATTCCCATCTGCACCAATCTTTCTCTTAAAGATCCATTTACATCCAATAGGTACTATACCTTCTGGTGGATCTACCAAGGTCCAGACTTGGTTTGAGTGCATCGAGTCAATTTCTGACTGCATTGCCTCTAGCCATTTCTCGAAGTCGATATCTGATATCGCCTCATTGTAGGTTTTGGGATCATCACCATGAGCACCATTACCTATGAGGATATTTTCTCTACTTCCTCTAAAATAATACCTAAGTATCTTTTAGGAAGATGAAAAACTCTTTCCAATCTATGAGGTGGAGGTAGTATTCTTATTGGCTCAACCTGATTTGGTTCCAATTGGTCCTTAGCTCGTTGTACTTGTGAGACTTTCTCATCAAGCTTAATCTGCTTTCCAATGCCGCTATCTTGAATAAACTATTTTTCAAGAAAGATGGCATGTCGACTCACAATCACATTATGGTCTTTTGGAATGTAGAAATAGTATCCTAATGACTCTTTAGGATATCCTATGAATCGAGCTCTGAAGGACCTAAACTCTAACTTGTCCGCTTGTTGTCTTTTGACATGAGCCGGACAACCCCAAATTCTGAGATGACTCAGACTTGGTTTCTTACCATGCCATATCTCATATGGTGTGGTAGGAACGGTCTTAGAGGGAACCCTATTCAGTAGATAAATTGAAGTTAATAATGAATATCCCCAAAGAAAATCAAGAAGGTCTGTGAAGCTCATCATGGATCGGACCATATCCAATAGAGTCCGATTTCTCCATTCTGAAATTTCATTGAGTTGAGGTGTTCCTGGTGGAGTCCATTGAGAGACTATGCCATTTTTCTTGAGATAGTCTAGAAATTTTTGGCTAAGGTATTCACCTCCTCGATCTGATCGAAGAACCTTAATGGATTTTCCAGTTTATTTTTCTACTTCATGTCTGAATTCTTTGAACTTTTCAAAAGCTTCAGACTTATGTCTCATAAGATATACATACCCATACCTAGACAGATCATCGGTAAAGATAATGAAGTAGATAAAATTATCTCTAGTCGGCACATCAAATGGGCCGCACACATCAGTATGTACTAGGGCAAGGAGATCTGTGGCCCTTTCCCCATGTCCAACAAAAGGGAGTTTAGTCATTTTGCCTTGAAGACAAGATTCACAAGTTGGATATGACTCGAAAGTCAATGGACTCAATAGCCCATTTTTCTCCAATTTGTTGATCCTATCTTCTGCTATATGACCTAATCTCAGGTGCCATAGATACCTATCATTTGGACTATCCCTAGGTCGTTTGGCATTCATGTTTTGCTCGATAGTTAGAATAGATACATCAATATGTAGCTGATAAAGACCGTTAATAAAGAAATCATTTGTAATTTTATTTCTTTCATAAAGAATGTTACAATGGTCCTTAAAGAAGGTAATCACATAGCCTTCTAGTGCTAAGCATGAAATAGAAATCAAATTTCTACTAGCTGCAGGCACATAATAACAGTCTTTCAAAACTAAGTCTAAACCAAATGGTAATCGAAGAGGGTATGTTCCCACCACCACTGCAGCAACTCTTGCTCCATTATCGATGCATAGGATCATGTCTCCATCCCTCAGCCTCCTGCTATCCTCAAGATTCTGCATGAAAGTGCACAGATGAGCACTAGAACTAGAGTCAAGCACCCAACTGGATGCAGAAGAAATCGTAAGGTTAGACTCAATAACGAGCATACCTCCAGAAGAACCTTCCTTCTTGTTCTTCAGGGTGGCCAGGTAAGTAGGGCAGTTATGCTTTCAGTGGCCATCGCTGTTGCAATGAAAATACTTTCCTTTAACAGCGACTTTTATCTTCGGCTCTGCCTTCTTCTTCTTTCCTCTTTTCACCTTTAGCTTTTTCGTAGACTTCCTTTTCTTTCTAGTAAACTTTCTTTTGGAAGAAGTCCGTTCCATAGCAAGAACTGAGCCTTTAGAATCTTTCATAGAAAGCTCAGCGGTGACCAGCATATTCATTAATTCGGCCAAGGAATTTTGAAGTTTATGCATGTGGTAATTCATGATAAATTGCCCATATGCATCAGTCAAGGATTACAGAATAACATCATTCTACAGATCCAAGTCTAACTTCACACCGAGCTTCTTAAGCTCCTCCAAGTCCTTGATCATCATCAGACAGTGATCTTAGACTGATTGTCCATCACGCATCTTAGTCTTAAAAAGTTGTTTCGTGACTTGATACTTGACTGTGCGACTTTGTTCACCAAACATCTTCTGTAGGTGAGCCAACATTTGATGAGCAGTCCCGATATCTTCATGTTGGTATTGGAGCTCATCAGACATCGAGCCCAACTTGTAATATCTGGCCTTATTATCTTCGTCTATCCATTTTTTTAGAGATGCTCTCTGTTCAGTGGATGGACGGGCTGGTAAGGTGGAAAGATTCTGGTCTAATACATGTGTTAACTTCTCAAAATTCGAAATGATTTTATAGTTTTTGAGCCAATCTTTATAATTGGATCCGGTCAGTCTATGTGTATCCAGGATACGTGCTAATGGGTTGGATGCAGATATTTTTCTATAGAGAGTCAAAGATTCTAGTTAGATACTATAATTATGACTTGACCAATTTATTTAAAAATTTTATTTTTAAATAAATTAGCTTCCACTATTTTCTTGGATCCCTATACTTTCTCTGTAGAGATGCAAAAATCTTCATGATTAATGATTTCTAGTGGGTGGTGCGGTCTCACCAACTGACTCATCACCTCACCTAACAGTTATTGGTGATGGGTTAGCCAATGAGTGAACAACTCTTGTTCAATGATTCTCTAATCATGGTGCACCCAAACTTGGTCTCTAATTCATGAATCTCACCGTATCCAGAATATTGATCCACTCCTTAGTTAAGTCAGACCCACCATTTGCATAGACTGAATTTCTAATTGAGTCTCTCACCATATCCAAAATATTGAGCCCAACTCATCCTCCAGCCCATAGCATCCAATGCCTAATAGACATGGTTGCATCTTTTCGATGCAACTGAGCCACTATATCCAGTCGAGAACAATCAACCTCGGAAAGGGCCCGCACATCTACAATGGTGGAAGACCTCAGACTTAATCTTTTCTTAGGAAGAATTGATTCAGATCTCATTAAACTAGACTTATCATAGTCATAACAATTATGACTAACCTAGTGGCATGGGTTAGCTCGGATTATTGACCACCTTAGATCAGAACTGTGTCAATAGATATGGCCAGGTAAGTGAGATCGGTGGAAGGAATATGCCATTAACTCGTACAAGAATGCATTCAGGTCGAGTAGCTTCCAATTAAAAACCAGTCGGTCGTATGTGCCAAACTTACCTTAGACACCAAATTATTGAGCCAGAACCAATTGGGTTAGCCTACAATCCAGACTCTAACCTCTGAGCCTAATTAGGTCTTGCTTGATCGTGACTCGATCTTGACCCAGACTTAATCCTATTAGGCTGGTCAATTTAAGCATTGTTGATCCCATCTAACCAACTCTTGATTCGGTTTGATCAACCGCTTAGACCTAATTGAGCTACCCAAGCCCGAACCCAGTATTATGAATATGTCTTAGATCTAAAATTCTTAATTTTAGACCTAATTAATATTTTATAATCTTAATTCTTAATTAAGTAGGGTTCATAAATAAAATATGCACAATAAATCCTAGGGTTTCAGGATCTAGGGTTTTGCAGAAAGTAAGTTTTGAATTTTTGATTAAGGACGAACGCGCAGCACCCCTACACATCATAAGAACACCCCATCGAATGAGAGAAGAGGGCCTTTAAATCTTTCTTCATTTTTATGATCGGACGGTTAAGAGGAACGCCTTAATCAGAAACTTGTAATACTACAAAAAAGTTTTAGATCTATATCATATATCTCATATATAAATTATATCTAATCATGGCATATTTTGCATACATCTCATGTATCAAATCATGCATATTTTCAGATCTAAATTATCTCATAATAATCTAAAAAATTAGATTTAAATTAATCTTATCAAAATAAACTCTAATCTAGATAACTATGTAGAACTATTCTACAACTAGTCTAGACATGCATCAATCATATCTCATATGATGTTTAAAATTAAATAATTTTTATTTACTATTTTTTAGATGTTATTATAATAATTATAATATCAAAAAATAGTAAATAAATAGATCTAAAATATGATTTAATTAAATTAAATTAAAAACATGCAAGACTATTCTATAGAACTATTCTATTTTAGAACTAGTCATGCATATTTTCTAATCTTAGATCCAAATTATTTAATTTTAATTTTTCTAATTTTAGATCTGATCACATCTCATGTGACATCTAAAATCACTTATTTTTTAATTAAAATAAATTTAAAATTAGATCTAAATATTTTAGAACCATGGGCTCTGATATTAGTTGAAGGGAAATCCTAATTTTTCGGACCAAGTTCGTTCAGATCTGATCGAATCAAGACATATATTTCAAATTTTTTTTTTGATCTAAATTAGATTTGAGATATTTTAGATCTAATCTTTATTATTTTAATTATTAAAATAAATTTAGATAAATTAAATTAAATTTAATTTACCTTGATGTAGGGTAATCCTATTACCCGTTGATGATCCTGTAAGCAGCGGAAGGTTCTGGATCTAGCCATGCAAGTGCTTGGCCTCTACTGGTATCCACTTGGACTAGATCTGAAGATCCTCTTCTTTTCTATCATGTCTCTAAAAATTAGATTTGAATTTGATTTGGAGGATCTTCAAAATACCTTTCTTAGATCAGCAGTTGTCCCTTGCAGCAGCGCAGCCTTCTAGCTTTCTGTCAGCTTTCTCTCATCTGGATTGCACCAACTTGGATCCCAAACTAATTTGGGTGTGGAGAGGAGAGGGAGAAGATGGTCTTGGCATGGAGGAAGAGGAGAGTGGCAGCCTTGGGGCATGGAGAATTCAATTTACCTTTGAGTTGGGTGTAGGGTCTTATTTATAGACTATGTGTGATCCAACTCCTCTTCTTCCCAACCAATCACAATCCTTTATAAAATCAGATCTAAATCTGATTGGTGGAAATAGAGTCTCCTAGATTTATCCTTAGATGACGCCTAAGATCAGTCAAACTTGGTTCTTAGGAGAAGTCTAATCGGAATCCAAAAAGGAGATGGAGTCCCTATCTAATAGGGACTCCTAGGTGCCTCCTGCTTGGACGCACACCAAGGGTGGCGTGCGCCCTCCTCCTTGCCAGGTTCTGGTAGGAGGACAAGCCCCCACCAGTTTTTCAATAAGTGCATGACACGTGAACAGAAGTCAAAGTATCAATGGTCAACATTTGACCAGTCAAAGGTCAACTTTTGACCAAAGTTGAAGGACGAGAAATGGTAGGTGACCAAAAATGGCAAGTATTATCTTATAAAATAAGACAACCCTTTTCTGACCTGGACAGGCTCCAGTCAGACCAAGTGAAGGCCTCTGATTGAGCACAAATTTTTTTGGCTCAGTCAGGACAACTATTTATGATAGTAAAAGAAGAATATTGGGTTGAATCGAGTGCTAGCACAATTTTCTTGAACCTAATTGAATCTCATTAAGATCAATTGAACTGAATCAGTTCAATTGATGATCACCTGATTCAAATCCTTATTTGTATGATCCAGTTAGGTTCAATTCTGTATGGTGATGGGATATGTCATGATCTTTATTATCGACATCATCGAAACTCCTTTCGATGGACCAAAACTCTTCTGATTTGAATAGCTAGAATGATTGATCATCTAAATCATTCTAATTGCTGCCAAAATCCACCAGTGACATCTAGCAGTATATGGTGGCAACCCATCAGAGCTGAATGCAAACCTCTTGGTGCAGCTACCTGTGTGATTAAGTTCTTCTATCTTGAGCCCCGATCAGATTAGGGTTTAGGTGAACTCGTCAAACCCTAGTTTCTATCATATGATGTAATCATTCGATTCAAGTTCGATGTGAAAATCTAAATAGAAACTCTTTCTATTATTTCACTCTGCCATGGCCATGGGCTTCTAGACTTGATTCTCATGATCATCATAGGGCTGCTCCTCTACCACTGGGGTAGATAGATTCCATCTTGATGCAATCCAGTTCCTACAATGAACATGCTATAGCCAACATATATCTCAGGATTCCATATGACTAGGAGATCAAGTTATGGTGTAGTCAAACTATAACACCCTTAAGGTGAACTGCCGATGTACCTTAAGTCAAAGAATCAGATACACGACTGCAGCATCGAGTCAGTCATTGACGAGAAGATAGACTTTCTAATGACTACTCGAGGTGGTCACGCTCAATGCCCTCGTTCTCTAACGAGTATCTGTACTCTCGCTCCGGTGTCTCCACACCATAGACTCAAGACTCATCTACTAAAGGAAAGCGATTGTATACCAACCTTCTAGATTAATCACCATCCTCATGATGATCCTATGGTCGAGAGCATTTTATGAGTTAATAATGATTATTCATGTCTTAAATTTTCAACTCTTGAAAATATGAATTATCATTATCATTAACTCAAAGGATGTATCATAGATACTAAATACACATATGTGATAGAAAATAACCCATTTTATTGATAATAGTCAAAATTATAATTTTGCCCCTAAAAGTGTATTACAAGTGTCAGCCAATTCTGGCTTCTAGGGCACATATATCTAACATCATTATCATACAAAATTGAACCTAACTGGATCACACAAATAAGAATTTGGGTTTGAATGTCATCAATTGATCCCAAAACCTACAATGAGGCGATATCAGATATCACACAAATATCGACTCCATCTCCTTTTTGGATTTCAATTAGAGTTCTCCTAAGAACCAACTTTGACTGGTCTTAGGCACCCTCTAAGGAGGAATCCAGGGGACTCTATTCCCACCAATCAGATTTAGATCTGATTTCACAAAGAGTTGTGATTGATTGGGAAGAAGAGAAGTTGGATCACAGACAGTCTATAAATAAGATCCTACGCCCAACCCAGAAAGGTGATTGGAAGTGATTGAAAAAGAATCACAATTCCCATGCCCCAAGGCTGCCTCTCCCCCTCTTCCTCCATGCCAAACCACCTTCTCCCTCTCCTCTCCACATCCAAAAGGAGTTTTGGATTTTTGGTTGGTGTGATTCAGATCAAAGAAAAACGATTGAAAGCTAGAAGGTTGCACTGCTACAAAGGACGACTGCTGATCTTCAAAAAGAGTTTTGAAGATCCTCCAGATCAGATCCAGATCTGATTTTTGGAGACATGATAGAGAAGAAGAGGATCTCTAGATCTAGCCCGAGTGGATATCGATAGAGGCCAGGCGCTTGCGTGGCTAGATCCAGAACCTTCTGCTGCATACAGGATCATCAATGGATAATTGGATTACCCAAATCAGATAAATTAAATTTGATTTAATTTATTATTATTTTATTTTATTTATTAAAATAATAAGAATCAGATCTGAAGTATCCCAGATCTGATATAGATCAAAGAAAATTTTTTTTGAAATATATCTCTTGATTTGATTAGATCTGAATGAATCTGGATTGAGAAATCTGGATTTTTCTTCAAATGAGATATGTCATGGTCTCCATTATAGACATCATCAAAATACCTTTCAATGGGTCAGAACTCTTTTGATTCATCCAATTAGAATTATCGATCATCAAAATAATTCTAATTGATCCCAAAATCCACTGGTGACATTTAGTAGTATATAGTGACAATCCCTTAGAATCAAAAAGCGAACCTCTCGGTGCAGCTACCTGTGTGATTGGATTATTCTATCACGAGCTCTGACGAAATTAGGGTTAAGGTAAACTCATCAAACCCAATACCCATCATTTGAATGAATCATTCGATTTGAGTCCGATGTGAAACACTAATAGAAACTTTTTTTTATTATTTCACACTACCATGGCCATGGATTTTAGGACTCGATCTCATGATCATCATAGGACCACTTCTCCTCACCGAGGTTGATAGATCCCATCTTGGTGCGATCTAATTCCTACAATGAACATGCTATAGCCAACATACATCTCAAAATTTTGAATGACTAGGAGATCGAGTTATGGTATAGTCAAACTATAATATCCTTAAGATGAACTGTCGATACATTTCAGGTTAAAGAACCAGACACATGCTGCAGCATCGAGCTAGTCATCGATGAGAAGGTAGGCTTCTTTATGACTACTCAAGATGGTTATGCTCAGTGCTCTTGTTCTCAATAAGTATCTATACTCTCACTTTGGTGTTTTCACACCATAGACTCAAGATTTATCTATCCTGAGAAAATGATCATACATCGATCTTTCAGATCAATCACCATCCTCGTGATAATCCTATGATCGGGAGCAGTTTATGAGTTAATTATGATAACTCATGTCTTAAATTCTTAACTCTTGAGAATATTTGTTATCATGCCTATTAACTCAATGGATGTATTACAGACATCTTATACACAATATGATAGAATAAATAATCTTTTAATTTATTTTAAATCAAAATTATGAAAATGCCCTTAGAAAGTATTTAACAAGTGTCGATCAATCTAGCTTCTAGGACACACATCTAACAAACTCCCACTTGACTTGAAGCCAATTGGCTATAAATCTAAGTTCCATCTTCTTAAGATGGGCTTGGATCTTCTGCTGGTCTAAAGACTTCATCAGTGGGTCAACCGTATTGTCTGCGAAGTTGACTCTCTTAACCTCGATGTGTTCCTTTTTGAGGTAATCATGGATGAGATGTTCTTGAAATTCTTCCAACTTATAGTACAACCATTGCACATGAACAAATTTTGAGATGTCAACTTTCGATCATTTATGTCAGACATAAAGTCTAAGTCTACATACCTCTAGATTTAGGGTTCAACATGTTGAACCTCTTCAGCACTTTCTCTATGTGAAAGACCCAGCATCCTCTTCAGTCTATCCCTATAGACCTAAAATGAAGAATGCCTTATCTAGGTCTTTCAGAAAAAATTTCTTAGATAACCATACTTTAACCTATGTCAGCATGGGAATATCATTCCTAATCAGGAGGATGTCATCCAAAAATAATACGAGGAAGACAATAACTCTTCCACTGACCTTCTTGAACATACTTGATTACTCCTCATTCTTGATGAAACCAAACGATTTGATTACATCAAGTATTTCAACTCTAAGATGGTTGCTTAAGTCCATAGATGAATCTTTGCAACTTGCAGACCTTTGTGATCACCATCACTAGATGTGAAAATAAAACGACTATTCCATAAACATCTTCCTCAAGATATCCATTTATAAACTCCGTTATCACGTCCATCTACCATATTTCATGATTGAAATATACTGCAAAGACAAGCAATGTATGGATGAATGGCTATTGACGAGAAGGTATCTTGATACCCTTTCACCACTAGCCTAATCTTGAATGTCTCCATATTTTTATCTGCACTTATCTTTTCTCTTGAAGATTCATTTACGCCCAATTGCTACTGTACCTTCATGTGGATCTACCAAGATCCAGATTTGGTTCGAGCACATCAAGTCAATCTTTGACTTCATTGTCTCTAACCAATTCTCGAAGTCGATATTTGATATCGCCTTATCATAGGTTCTAGGATCATCACCATGAATCCTATTTCTTATGAGGAACATTTTCTTTACATCCTCTGAAATAGTACCTAAGTACCTTTAGAAGGACAAAAAATTCTATTTGATCTACGAGGTGAATGAGGTAGTGAATTATAGATCGGCTCAGACTAACTTAGTTCCTCAGGTTCCTTGGCTCTTTGCTCTTTGGAAACTTTCTCTTTGAGCCTAATCTATCTTCTGATGCCACCATCTTGAGCAAACTATTTTTCAAAAAAAATGGTGTGTCAACCCACAATCACATTATTGTCTTTTAGAAGATAGAAGTAATACCCTAATAACTCTTTAGGATATCCAATAAATCAAGCTCTAAGGAACCTAGACTCTAACATATCTGTGGTCAGACAATCCAAATTCTGAGATAACTCAGACTTGGCTTCTTACCATGCCATATCCCATATGCAGTGGCAGAAACAATTTTAGATGGAATCCTATTTAGTAAATAAATGCCATCATTAAACTATGTCCTTAAAGAAACTCAGGAATGTTCGTAAAGCTCATCATGAATTGGACCATATCTAATAGAATCTGATTTTTCTATTTTGAAAATCCATTAAGTTGAGGCATTCCAGGCAGGTCCATTATGAGACTATGCCATTATCCTTGAGATAGTTCAAAAATTTTCAACTTAGGTATTCACCTTCTTGATCTAATCGAAGAACCTTAATGGGCTTTTCGATTTGCTTTTCTACTTCGTGTTTGAATTCCTCGAATTTTTCAAAGACTTCAGACTTATGTTACATCAAGTACACATACCCGTACTGAGATAGATTATCGATAAAGATAATAAAGTAGTCATAATTACCTCTGGTCGGCACATCGAATGGGCTGCTTACGTCTATATATACCAGGACAAGTAGGTCTATGGTCCTTTGCCCATGTCCTACAAAAGGAAGCTTGGTCATTTTGTCTTAAAGGCATGATTCATAAATCGGATATGACTCAAAAGTTAATGGATCCATTAGTCCAGATTCCTTCAATTTGTTAATCCTGTCTTCAGCTATATGACATAGCCTTATGGAGCCATAGATACCTTTCATTAATATTATCTCTAGATCATTTTGATCCTATGGAATTCACATTTTGCTCGATAGACTCAATGACGAGCATTGCTTCAGAAGGTCCTTCTTCCTACTTGTTCTTCAGGCTGGCCAAGTATCCAGGGCAGTTCCACTTCTAATGACCATTGGAGTTATAGTGAAAATATTTTTTCTTCTCCACGGTCTTCTTCGGCTCACCCTTCTTTTCTCCTCTATTTTTAGCTTTTTCATAGACTTTTTCTTCTTTCCAAAAGACTTTCCCTTAGAAGAAGTCTACCCCATAGCCAGAACCGAGTCCTTTGAACTCTTCAAAGTTTGCTTAACAGTAATAAGCATATTCATTAACTTGGCCAAGGTGCACTAGAGCTTATTCATATGAAGGTTCATGATGAACTGTCCATGCGAATCACTCAAGGATTGTAGGATCACATTAATCTACAAATTCTTGTCTATCAAGATATCAAGCTTCTCAAGCTCTTCTAGATCCTTGATCATTGCCAGGCTTTGACAGACTATTTATCACGCATCTACGCCTTAAATAGTCTTCTGGAGACTTGATAATGCACTGTGCGACTCTGATCAACAAACAACTATTGCAGGTGCGCCAATATTTGGCGAGCGTCCTAATGTCTTCATGTTGGTACTACAACTCATCTGATATTGAGCCCAATATGTAGCACCTAGCTTTGTTATCATTATCCAATCATTTTTCATGAGATGCTCTCTGATCCACAGTCAGACATGTTGGTAAAGTAGGATTGGTCCTGGTCCAATACATAGGTCAGCTATTTCAAACCTAAAATAATTTTAAAGTTTTTTAGCCAATCCTTATAAATTGGTCTAGTCAACTTGTGGGTATCTAGGATTTGTGCTAGGGATTTTGGTGCAGACATTTTTCTATAGAGAATCAAAGTTTCTAGTTAGACTTATAATTTGACTCAACCAATTTATTTAGGGATTTTATTTTTAAATAAATTAGGCTTTCACTATTTTCTTAGATTCCTAAACTTCTTTGGCAGAGATGCAAAAATCTCCGCGATCGTGGATTTCTAGTGGGTGGTGCGGTCCCACCGACTGGCTCATCACCTCACCTAATAATTATTGATGATGGATCAACTACTGAGTGGACAACTCTTGTCCAATGATTCTCTAATCATGATGCACCCAAACCTGATCTCTAATTTATGAAGCTCATCATGCCCGAAATATTGTTTCACTCCTTAGTTAAGTTAAACCCACCATTTGCATGAATTGGATTTCTAATTGGATTCCTCACCATATCCAAAATTTTGAGCCCAATCCATCCTTCAACCCGTAGCATCCAATGTCTAATAGACATGGTTGCATCTTTTCTGTGCAATTGAACCACTATATCTAGTCAAGAATAATCAACCTCGGAAAGGATCCGCACATCTACAATGATGGAAAATCTAGGACTTAATATTTTCTTAGAAATATTTAATTTGGTCTCTTAGACTCAACTAGTCATAATATTTATGACTAATCTAGTGGCATGGGTTAGCTCGAATTGTTAGCCACCTCAAACCAGAACTGGATCGACTTAATCGGTTAGGTAAGTGAGATCAATGAAAGGAATATATCATTAACTCACCATGAATGCATTCAGGTAGAGTAGCTTTCAATTAAAGACTACTGGTTGTATCTGTCATACTTACCTTAGACGCCGACTTGTCTGATCAGAATTGATCGAATTAGCCTACAATCCAGACTCGAACCATGGAGCCAAATTAGATCTTAACTTAATCGACCATATGTGACTGTGAGTCGATCTTGACCTAGACTTAATCCTATTAGATTGGTCAAATCTAAGCACTCTTGATCCCACCTAACCAACTCTTGATTCAGTTTGATCAACCACTAGACCTAATTGAGCTACCCACACCCGAACCCATGATTTATGAAGATGTTTTAGATTTAAAAATTCATAATTCTTAAATCTAATTGATTTTATAAACTTAATTCTTAATTAAATCTAAGGGTTCAATAACAAAATATGCATAAAAAATCTTAGGATTTCAAGATCTAGAATTTTGCAGAAAAGTAAGTTTTTGATTTTTGATTAATAGCAAATGCATAGCACCTCATCGAATGAGAAGAGAGGGCCTTTAAACCCTTCTTACTCTTATGATTAGATGGCCAAGAGGAATGCCTTAATCAGAAATATAAACTACACTACAAAATTATTAGATCTAAAGCATATAACTATTACATGATTTAAGATCTAATCTATACATGTTTTGCATACATCTCATGTATTAAATTTAATATTTAAATTTATTTTAGATCTGATTATATATGATATAATATCTAAAAATAAAATTTTAAATGATCTCATCATAAAAAATTTTAATCTAGACTACTCATGGCATAGATCTATGGAACTAGTCTAGACATTCATTGCGTATGTCATACATATAAAATTTTTAAATACATCTCATGCTTTCATATCTAATTATATCACATATAATATTTAAAATTTAACTAATCTAATCATATAATTTTTAAAACATTAAATAGATATTTTATAAAATTTTTGATCTAGACTATGAGATTAAATTAGAGATCTAGTCTAGACACATGCTGCCTGTATTATATATATCAAAATTTTAAATTAGATCTTATATTTTAGATCTAATTACATCTAATATAACATCTAAAACTTAAATGATCAAATCATAAAAAAAATTAAATCAGATCTAATCTAAAATATATTTGAAAACTATCATGATATGGAACAATAGATCTAGACTAGAACATATATTGTTTATATCAAACATATATATTTAAAACATGCAATTTTTGATTTTAGATCTGATTACATCCTATGTAACATCTGAAAATTAAATAATCAGATCATAAGAAATAATTTTAGATCAATCTAAAGATAGATCTGAAAGTAGCAACCTGGCTCTGATACTAGTTGAAGAAAAAAATCAGATTTTCCTACCGTAGGATGCATTTGATTGGATTAGATTTACAGTAGAATAATTTTAAAAATTTACTATGATTTGATCATATCTGAGAGTTCTTAGATCTAATTAGATTGATCTAAAATTTAAAAAAAAATAAAATAAAATAGTGATAACAATTATCACCTGATCGGATAAACCATTTACCCGTTGTGATGATCTATCGACTATTCCAAAGTTCTGATTGAGCCGAGCATGTGTCTGACCTCTATCGATATCCACTTGGATTAGATCTAAAATTTTCCTCCTTCTGGATCTAATCTCCAAAGATTAGATTTGATGTCTTTTCAAAGAGCCTTTAAATCAAACTTTGAGGGCTACTTATTCATCTCATGAACACCATCGTCTCTCGTTGATCTTCGTGCCAACAAAACTTGATCTTTGCTCGCAGATTTTGCCCAACTCTTGGACATGGAGAAGAGGGAGAGGATCAGATGAGGAAGGCATGAAGATGGAGATTTTGGCAGGGCTTTGTCGTAGAGAAATTGCTATGCACAATAGCTTGCATAGGGCCCTTTAAATAGACCAAACCAAAAGTCCCTTCGCATGTGACTTTGAACAGGTCAAAGCCAACATGCAGAAGGACTCTCCCATGATCTCCATGCCCCACACTCTCTTTATTTTAGATTTTTGTCGCACAAAAATAATGAGCAATGGCATGGAACAATTTGGGATAAGAGGAAGTTGGCGCACAACTCTTTTCTCCTAGACCCATTCAAACTTTTGACCCATTCAAACTTGATTTGAATGGGATGCCTCCATACATATCGATGAGGGCATTCACTATAAGGGGCATGGCCTTCTTTTCCTCACATAAATCCCATATGGACGTGCACCCTCAGATATATTCTAGGAGGCGCACGCCATATCTCTTCTTTCCTACAAAATTGGATCAACCTTTGCCCCTTGTCTTATTCCTATCTCATGGGATTTAAGACAAGCATTTTTCAAGTCCCATCTAATGGATTTATGTCAAGTATTAATCAAGTTATAACAAGCCTTGATTAGACCAGGACTCTATCTAGTCAGATCAAGAAAACTCCATCTAGAATTTTTGGGATAGGCTTGTCCAAATTTCATCTCATAATTTTAGGACAAGCCCTAATTTGGTAAAGACAACCTTTATCTTCTTCCCATCTTATGAAATTTAGGATAAACCTTGATCAAGCTAGGACAAGATCTAGTCAGATCAAAACAAATCCCTAGAGAGTTTTTGGATGAATCTTGTCCAAATAGTTCCAAAAATTAGCAAGTCTTGTCCTTTTTCCATCCGATGGATTAGGACAAGCCTAGATCAGGTTAGGACAATACTTTTCTGACCTGGACAAGTTTCAATCAGATTAGGATAGAGCCATACAAGGCTCTCAGATGAGCCAAATCCAATTTGGCTCAGTCGAGATGGACCAGAAAGATGACAAAAGAAGAATATTATGTTCAATCATATGCTAGCATGATTTTCTTGAACCTAATTGGATCTAATCCAAATCAATCAAATTGGATTAGCTCAATTGATGACATCCAGACCTAAATCCTTATTTGTGTGATCTAGTTAGGTTTAGTTCTGTATAGTAATGAGATATGTCATGATCTCCATCATCGACATCATCGAAATATCTTTCGATGGATCAGAACTCTTCCGATTCACCCAGTTAGAATTATCGATCATCAAGATAATTCTAATTAATCCCAAAATCCACTAGTGACTCCTAGCAATATATGATGGCAATCCATTTGAACCAAAAAGCGAACCTCTCGATGCAGCTACCTATATGATTAGGTTCTTCTATCATAAGCCCCGATGGGATTAGGGTTAAGGTGAACTCGTCAAACCCAACACTCATCATATGAATGAATCATTCAATTCGAGTTCGATGTGAAATACTAATAAAATTTTTTTTTATTATTTTACACTACCATGGTCATAAATTTTAGGACTCGATCTCATGATCATCATAGGACCACTCCTCCTCTATCGAGGTTGATAGATCCCATCTTGGTATGATTCAATTTGTATAATGAACATGCTATAGCCAACATACACCTTAGAATTTTGAATGGCTAGGAGATCGAGTTATGGTATAGTTAAACTATAACACCCTCAAGGTAAACTATCGATGCACCTCAGGTCAAAGAATCAAATACATGCTGCAGCATCGAGCTAGTCATCAACGAGAAAGTAGGCTCCCTTATGATTGCTCGAGATGATCACGCTCAGTACCCTTATTCTCAACAAGTTTCTATACTCTCACTTTGGTATCTTCACATTGTAGACTCAAGACTCATCTACTCTAAGAAAGCGATCATACATCGATCTTCTAGATCAATCACCATCCTTATGATGATCCTATGATCGGAAGCAGTTTATGAGTTAATTATGATAACTCTTGCCTTAAATTCTCAACTCTTGAGAATATGTGTTATCATGCCTATTAACTCAATGGATGTATCATAGATATCTTATACACTATGTGATAGAATAAATAATTTTTTAATTTATTTTAAGTCAAAATTATGAAAATACTTATAGAAAGTATTTAACAAGTGTCGATCAATCTGTCTTCTAGGGCACACATCTAATATATCTATGATTATTTATTTTTTCCTTTGATGAAGCGAGGAGAACATGTCTCCCATTTTTTATTGGTGGGTGAAAAGGCAGCTGCTAGATGCATAGCTAATGAGAAGAGTACAAAAGGTGGGAACATATTATTCCCTTGGACAGACATGATAGTAAATATGAGCAGAAAAGAACTCCTTACACACCTCAAACTTAGTATTATATCACTAATATTTTGACATTTGTCGAAACTAGATGATAGATCAATCTATCACCCTTTGGCTCATCGTTTTGAATCAGAGATGACTTTATGTGATGGCTACTTTCTTTCTCCTGGAAGGAAAATGTCTCCAGTGAACTGCCATGCCCTAAAAGTGCATGTTTTCAGCCTCTCCTTTTAGAGCTCTTCTCTATTTTTTCCTACTTAGCCCTTTCCTCTTGATGTTGCCTAGCGGATCAATTGAGAAAGGGAGTGATAGACTGCTATGATACTTACTCGTGCATCACCTCCTACACCTGTTGTCTATAAACGAAAGAGATTAGCTATCTTTTGTGCAACTAGCTTGGGTGTGAGTGCTTGAAATTCAAAGATTCTCTTATTCCCTCACTCCATAAACACCATAATCTAGAGGCCAGCAAAGCATCTGCATCGTACTGTAGTTTTGATCTATATATTCTATTTCTCCACTCATACCGGAGCATTCTTATTGAGAGTAAAAGGTTTGGAAGCTGGAGGTTTGTGAGCAATATCGACCATACTTGTCGAGAGAAAGGGGATTGTAAGAAGAGATGATTGTTGGTCTTAATGTTGCCATCGCATAGGATGCAATTGATCTAACCCTTCCTGCCTTTCCTAGCCATTGCATACTTCGTTTGGATTTTGTCATGGAAACTCAACCAAACAAATATCTTGATTTTCTCTAGGACCCCAATTTTTCAAATGAAAATGCTTATGAGCAGTCTTATACCCCCATTAAGTAGGAATTGATAGCAATGTTTAGCTAAGAATTTGCTTGTTTCGAACCATTTTCATTTGATGTGATCCCTATAGTTTGTCTAGTTTTCCTGTTGAGTCTCCCAATATCCTCTTGTAAGTTTGTTGGGGGGAGGGAGTCTGAGTAATCTACCTCCTCGGAGATCTTCTAATCCTTTTACTGTTGAGCTTTTCTAATTAGAGCTCAGAGTAAATAGCCGTGGGAACAGGTTGCACAAGGAGTGTTAGTTTAGCTAGCAGTCTAACCAAAATGAAATACTTTGTCCATCACCAACCTTGAGTTTGGATAGTGTTGCAACCAAAGCTACTCTTAGACCACTTGGTGGGGTTAGCACCACCCTGGCACTACCTAGCTCTAATACCACTTGTTACATAGGATCTGGTACTATCTTATTGTAGCAGAAAGAAAGAAGAAATAAATAGAAAAAATATAATCAAGTACATGGATCGGCCCAAATGCTATCTCCATAGGGTATGCAAACTTCACTATGAAAGAGAAAATAAGTACAAGAAAAGAACACTTACTTTCAACTCTCATACACAAATCTCTCTCAACAAGAAGCACTCACCCTCATAAAAGCTCTTACAAAATCTTTTAAGAAGACCCTCAGCAGCTACAGGATGCTTTGCCCTCATGGCCTCTCCTGCTGGATGCTCTTCACCTATTGCTACTTGCTAGTATTACTGTTGGCCCTGCATGGCGCTATAATACTACCCATTGCTACTGCTACATCTTTGCTGCTACAGCCTCTGCCCTTGTGCTCATCGGCTAATCCCACAACCTCTCCACAGGTCTTCTCAACTACTGTTGATGCCTTGCTTTTGCTCCATAGCCATTATCAGGCCTTTTTATAGAATTGTATCTAAGCCCAGATCGGAGAACAATCTCCAACTACATCTCAAACAGCCTTCTTGACCATGTTCGCAACATCTATAGCCGTTTGATTGCACACACACACAACCTTAGCCGCTTGATCGTGCATAATAGGCTCCGTATGTCATGATATTCACTATAGACCCATAAGTGGTCTACGGAATTCCCATAGACTATGAGAAACCATGAAGAAACAACTTTGGTCCATGATGGATTATTAGAAACATGCAAGAAATTCTCCATGGTCCACTGTGGACCACATGAAGGGATTGCATGTGCCTGTGGCTTGCCTGCATGTTGGGTCCGCCCGTGCATTAAGCCATGCCTACGGGCACCTGCACTAGGCCACGCACACTACTGCGGCCTGGGCTACACGTCCTGCAGGCATGTAAGCACATGGGCTAGTCTACGGGCTGCACCCATGGGCCCCACTGGTCTATTGTGTGCCTGGTTTCTCCTGTGGACTGTAGGTACCTTCCTGGACTTCTCCATACTATGGACTTTACTATGGGCTCCTTGTGGATCAAATTCGATATATTTTTCTTAATAGATAGTTGTTGGAATAACTAGTGCATAGCTAGTCGACCTCTCGAAAATGGTGAAATAATCTTGCTTGTCTGCTTTAGTTGCAGGGGGGATTTGCATTTTGAAATGGATTGTACTGATTAATTTGCATCACAACCATTCTAATTTAGAGTAAATTTTCCACCACCATTTACATAGTAGGCTAGCATTGAAGGTACAAAGGTTGAGTACTCCTAATCCTCCAAATTTCTTGGTGTTGGGGATAAATCCACTTCTATCGAAGTCTAGTCTGATGCTCAACCTAATGTAGCTGATAATCATGGAAGAGCTTTGATCGAAAATTCTTCCTTCAGCGATCGAACTTCTTTCGGACTCCTTCAACAGCCAACTCCTCCAGCGGCCGAACCCCTCCCAGACTCCTCCAATGGCTGAACTCCTTTCGGACTTCTCCTCCAACTGAACTTCTCCCAAACTTCTTCTTCAGCCAAACTTCTCCATAAGTCAGACTCCTTCCGGACTTCTCCATCAGTCGGACTCCTTTCGGACCCCTCCATTAGTCAGACTCTATCCGAACTTCTCCATCAGTCGAACTCCTTCCAAACTTCTCCTTCAGCTAGACTTCTCCATCAATCAGACTCCTTTTGGACTTCTCCATCAATCAAGCTCCATCCAAATTTCTCTAGCGGATCACTTTAAAATTTCAACTAGCATCCCTCTTGGATGATCTCCTCTAATCATATTTTCTTTAGGAGTCCGAACTCCTCTAGAATTGATGTATGTCAAAGCTTTTCACCAACCAATGATTGCTTCCTTCGAACTTCGACTATTAAATCATAACAATGGACACCTCTTTCTATAACAAACTCCATGTGGCCCCAAGCAGCCCATTATTGGATGGCTATGGCTGTTATTATTAGTCTACTATAGGCAGTACCTCTCTCCATAATAGACCCCATGCGGCTCTGAGCAACCCACTATCAGATGGCTATGGCTATCGCTATCAGTCTGCTATAAACGGCACCCCTCTCCATAACAAATCCCACATGGCCTCGAGCGGCCCACGACCGAACGACTACAGCTATCACTATCAGTCTGCTCCAGGCTTCGTCTATAAAAGGGATCCACTAGATACGTTTTCTCCAAACTTTCTTCTTCTTCCTAAAACTCTGCTCAATTTTTTTCTGAGTACTCCATTTCTGTTGGTCAGAAGAACTAATTTGATCATCGGAGGATCCTGTCGGAGCCACCACCATCGATTCTGAACGAGATTTTATTTTGTAGGTCACCATTGGTGACCTCTTCTTTCTCAACTCTAGCTCGATCCGACGTCAACCAGATTCTACACCAATAGGATTGGCACTAGAGGAAGGGCCCTCTATTTTTAAGATACCCTTATTTTTAAAGAAGTGCTCAGTCGACCCTGTGGATCTTCTTTTTTAAGGTTCATCTCCATCCTCTTCCTCAATCCCAAGAAATGCCTCTAAAGAAGATGACTATCCGAAGATCTACTGCTTTTGCCACTAGATCTGAGCTAGATCCATCTGTCCCTGCTCCATCATCGGTGCTTCAACCTCCACCTCCACCAACAGCCATGGTAGATCCAAAGTAGTTTAACCTACTAATGCAGCGGATTCAAAGCCTCACCGAAATGGTGCAGGCCATATAGCAGCCTTCGATTGCGGTTTTGCTAGAAAACCCACCATCAGGATGCCAAAAATCAATTCTAAGGAGGAGCACTTGGGCTAGCATACCTGTCGCCCTTGAAAAGAAAAAATAGAGAGCAGAGGATCCTCATTCGGATCATGATTCTTCTTCGAAAGAGATCTTTTTCATCTACAATCGAAAGCCTTTCAAGATCTGTGATTGAGATGACATCCTTGATCAAAAACTATGGAAGATGGACTGGCGAATTGAGAAGCTCTGCCATGTCATCCCGGCTCACTATGACAACATCTGCACCAATCCCTCTTTCTCTTTTCGAATTATACAAAAGTCCATTTCGTTAAACTTTATGCTCCCCTAATTTGAAAGCTACGATGGAATCTCTGATCTGATCGATCACTTGAAGGACTTTCGGATCATGATGATGCTCCATGGCGCATCAGACGCCATCTTATATCGAGCTTTTTCATCTACCTTGAAGGGAGCAACAAGAAACTGATACTTGATGTTGAGACTAGGTACGATCTTTTTCTTTGACCAGATGAGCTATCAGTTTGTGGCTCACTTCATCAGCAGTCGACGTCCACACCGAGGTTCGGATTTTTTAATGAATATCAAGTAAAAGAAGGAAGAATCTATTCAGGATTATGTCATCCGATTTAATGCTGCTGCATTGAAGATCCAAAATCTAGATCAGTCTGTTGCAATGGCCACACTCAGGGGCAGCCTTCAGAAGAATGATTTGCTATTCTTGCTAGAAAAGAAGTACCCCAAAAACTTTACCGATCTGCTAGCTCAGGCTGAGGGATATGCCTGAGTGGAAGAAGCCTTCAAATTGAAAGATGAGGAAGCCATAGGAGAGTGGTAGGTAGGCAAGTCTAATAAAGCCACAGCTGATGGAGGATCGAATGATGTTTGGCCATGCTCACAGACTCCCTCCAAGCGTAAGAGAATTCAAACTCCTCCTCGAGCTCATCGTCAAAGAAGCTCCAACAAAAGGTCACGAAGAAGTTCTTCCCCCAGAAGGTTTCACAACTACACTCCCCTCAATGCTCCAAAAATGTAAGTATTGATGGAGATCAAGGAGCAACTGCCGAGGCCGAAAAGGATGCGCACTCATCCTAGCAAGCACAATCCTAGCAAATTCTACCTCTACCATCATGCCCACAGTCACAATACTAAAGAATGCATTCAGTTTCAAGATGAGATCGGAAAGCTCATCAGGAGAGGCTGGTTGAATTGATTCCTCAGATGTCGGTCTGAAGCAAGAGAAGATCGACCGAGGGCACTGCCACAGCCAGAACCACCAAGAAGAAAGGAACAATAAGAAGATCGACCATCTCTCGGCATCATCAATACTATCTCTAAAGAACTTCGGCGAGAAGAGGCTAGCGGATCTGAGGGACCAGTGAAGAGATGGAGGACTAAAGAACCCATAACCTTCACTGAGGTAAATGCATGGAGGGTGCAGTTTCCACATAATGACGTGGTTGTAATCTCTTTAAATATAGCAAACTATGATGTATGTCGTATCCTAGTTGATAATGAAAGTTTGGTTGACATCTTGTCTTATGATGCTTTCTCCAAAATATCAATATTTGATAGTCAGCTCGAACCAATAAACTCCCCCCTAGTAGGCTTCGCTGGTGCTGCAGTACCAGTTGAAGGTATAATAACTCTAGCTGTGGCTGCCAAACAATATCCAAGATAATCCAAGCATAGGTGGATTTTCTGGTAGTAAAGGCTCCCTCTGCTTACAATGCAATTCTCGACTGATCTGGTCTAATTACGCTTCGAACGATGGTGTCAACTTATTATTTGAAGATAAAATTTCTGACAAGTTATAGGATCAGAGAGGTCAGAAAAGATCAAGCTCTAGCAAGACACTGCTACTCAATTATCCTACAAAAAGAAGAACAGTCCGATCCTTGTCCTATTGATGGGCTAGATGTCTGCGATGACCTTACCGAAGAACGGGATAAGCCCATAGAAGATCTTATGATCATCTCCCTGAATAACGAAAATATGGAGCATACGGTGCAAATTGACTCCAATCTGGAAGATGAAGTTTGGGAGCAGCTCATTGCTTTCTTACGGAGGAATGCCAACATCTTCGCTTGGGTTTCGATGGATATGCCTGGAATTGATGCCGAGATTATGGAACATCGGCTAGACATTGACTCTAAGCATCGACTAGTGAAAGAAAGAGTTCGAGGTCATGCACCAAAAAGACAAAAGATAATAGCAGAAGAAGTTGAGAAGCTTCTCAATGTCGGATTTATTTGAGAAGTCAGCTATCTGACTTGGGTCTCTAACGTGGTCCTGATCAAGAAAGCTAATGGCAAGTGGAGGATGTGCATCGACTTTAAGAAGCTTAACAAAGCCTGCCCAAAAGATAGCTATCCTTTGCTTAGAATCGACCAACTGATGGATGCGACTTCAGGCTACGAGCTCCTCACCTTCATGGATGCCTTCTCTGGTTACAACCAAATTCGGATGGCACCGAAGGACGAGGAGATGACTGCTTTTATTACTAACTATGGTCTTTACTATTACAGAATCATGCCCTTCGGACTTAAAAAGCAGGCACGACTTACCAGCACTTGATTAATAAAATCTTCAAGGAGCAGATCGACCATAATATGGAGGTTTACGTCGATGACTTACTGGTCAAAAGCCAAGAGATTGTCAATCATGTCACCAATCTTGAAGAGGCTTTTGATGCACTTAGAAAATACAAGATGAAGCTGAACCCAACCAAGTGCGCCTTTGGGATGACCTCAGAAAAATTTTTGGGATTCATGGTCTCAAGATGAGAGATCGAGGCCAATCCGGAGAAAATTTAAGCTATCCAAGAGATGACCGCTCCAAAGTTCAGCGCCTGATCGAGAAAGTGACATCTTTGAATTATTTTATCTTGAGGTTGGCCGAACGCTGTATGCCCTTTTTCCAAATCCTCAGAAAATTGAAAGATTTTCGCTGAACTCAGGAATGCCAAAAGGCATTCGACGAACTCAAGAACTATAGCAGCTCGCCCCCTACTAGCCAAATCCGAATTTGGAGAGGAGCTATTTCTCTACCTCGCAGTCTCCCCTGCGGTGCTAGTGGTTGTCCTGATCAAAGAAGAGATGAAAGTACAATGATTAGTCTACTACATAACTTGGATCCTAAGGGATGCTGAGACTAGGTATACAAAATTGAAAAAATTGACTTATGCTCTTCTAATTGCAACAAGAAGACTTCGACCTTACTTTTAGGGACATGCTATAATGCTCCTCACTGACCAGCCGATAAAGCAATCCTTCATCATCGATGCTTTCAAAAGAATTACAAAATGGGCCATTGAATTAACAGAGTTTCACATCAACTACCAACCTCAGCCAGCAATCAAGGCTCAGGCACTGGCCGACTTCATAGTTGAATGCACCATTCTAGATGAAGCCAAGCTTGAACAGAATGAGACCGACATTCCATGATTGCAATCGAGCCTCCCCGAAGAAAATGCCGACCATTCCAAAAGTTTTTGGACCCTGTACGTGGATGGTTTGTTCAACTCCATTGGAGTAGGTGCTGGGTTAGTCTTAGTCAACCCCGAGGGAGTCGTCGTCGAGCACGCGCTACGCTTTGAATTTCCTACAACTAATAATGGGATCAAACATTAAGTGCTGATCGTCAGATTAAAAATAGCAAGAGAGTTAAAAATAGATCGGCTTTAAGTCTACAGTGATTTCTAATTAATGGTCGGCCAAGTTAGTGGCAACTATGAAGTACGAAAGAAAAGTATGATGAAATATCTTGAGAAAGTAAAGAATTTGACTCCGACTTTCGACAGTTTTGGAATTCGATAGATTCCAAGGGTAGAAAATATAAAAGCCGACCTCCTCTCTAAATTGGCTACTTCAGCCCCAACCGAACTATCCAAAGAAGTATTTTGTAAAATTCTAAAATGTCCAAGCTCAGAGAAATCACAGCTCGTTATGTAGACGGAGCTCGAGCCGAGTTGGATTGACCCATTAGTTGCCTATCTCAAAGAGGGAGTTCTTCCTCATGATCCAAAAGAAGCTCAGAAACTCAAGAATCAAGCCTCTCAGTATGTTTTATATGAGGGCAAGTTGTGTAAAAGGTCGTATTCACTACCACTGCTAAGATGTCTTCGATCTTTAGAGGTTGACTTCGCATTATGGAAAGTGCACGAGAAAATTTATGAAAGTCATGTAGGAGCCAGGTCCCTATCACAAAAATTACTTCGGTAAGGGTACTATTGGCCGACCTTATATCATGATTCTATGAAGTATGTCAAGAAATATGACTGCTATTAGAGAAATACAAACATACAAAGACAGCCGGCCTCTGAGCTTACTCCACTAAGTGTACCTTACCTTGGCCATTTGCATAGTGGAAAATGGATATACTTGGCCCTTTTCTAATGGCATTCGGATAATGAAAGTTTCTCCTGATCGTGATTGACTACTTCACCAAATGGGATGAAGCCAAACCATTAGCAAAAATTACCGAGGCCAAGGTACAGAACTTCATCTGAAAGTCAATTATCTGTTGGCTCGGTCGGCTCCAAACTCTTATAATAGATAACAGATGATAGTTCACTGGGATGAGATTCGCTAAGTTCTATAAAGATCTAAACATCTTTCATCACTTCATGTCGGTAGCTCATCCATAAGCAAATGGAAAAGCTGAAGTGACCAACCGAACTCTACTGCAAGGCATCAAGACAAGACTCGACAAAGCAAAGGGGGCTGGGTGGACAAACTCTACCACATCCTCTGGGCAATTGAACTACTCAAAGGCTATCGATCAGAAACACCATTTGCCTTGGCCTTTAGAATGGAGGCAGTCATCCCAATCGAGCTTAAGCTCCCATCAGCATGGGTCATGGCCTTCGATGAGCAACATAGCTCACTGGACCTCAAAGTCAATCTCGACCTGCTAGAAGGAAAAGAGAAGAAGCTCGGGTTCGGATGGCGGCCTACAAATGAAGGATGGCCTGATACTATAACTCCAGAGTCAGAGGTAAAACATTCAGAGTGAGAAATTTAGTGCTTCGGTGAGCTGCCATCTCTCAGCCTTAGAGTCAGGGGAAGCTTGCCCCAAATTGGGAAGGCCCATATGAAATAGAGGAGGTTGTCTGGTCCAAAACTTATCGCCTGAAGGAGTTCAAAGATACAACACTCCCACGACCTTAGAATTCAAAAAAATTGAGAATGTACTATCAGTAATTTTTCTCCAATAAAACTCCTCCATTTCAACATTATTATTTTTTGGTACAAAAACTATGTGATGATAGGAAAGCAGCGATCAAAAGTGGCCATGTTAGGAATAGGAGGAGAACCTCATCCTAACATAAGCAAGTTGAAGACCTTCAATTATTTAAGATAGGAGGAGGGGAGAGGCCCATTCAATGCCCCATCTGTGCCCCTAGTGCTATGTTAGGAATAGGAGAAGAACCTCATCCTAACATGAGCAAGTCGAAGACCTCCGATTATTTAAGATAGGAGGGGAGAGGTCCATTCAACAGTCCATCTGTGCCCGTATTGCCATATTAGGAATAGGAGGAGAACCTCATCCTAACATGAGCAAGTCGAAGACCTTCAGTTATTTAAGACAGGAGGAGGGGGCCTCCAATGGCCCATCTGTGCCCCTTGTGCCATGTTAGAAATAGGAGGAGAACCTTATCCTAACATAAGCAAGTTGAAGACCTTCGATTATTTAAGATAGGAGGAGGGAAGAGGGCTGTTCAACGGCCCATCTGTGCCCCTAGTGCCATGTTAGGAATAGGAGGAGAACCTCGTCCTAACATGAGCAAGACGAAGATCTCTGATTATTTAAGACAGAAGGAGGAGAGAGGCCCATCCAATGGTCCATTTGTACTGCTATTGTCATGTTAGAAACAGGAGGAGAACCTCATCCTAATATGAGCAAGTCGAAGATCTTCGATTGTTTAAAGATAGGAGGAGGGAAGAGGCCCATTCAACGGTCCATCTGTGCCCCTAGTGCCATGTCAGAAATAAGAGGAGAATCTCGTCCTAACATAAATAAGTCGAAGACCTTTGATTATTTAAGATAGGAGGAGGGAAGAGGCCCATTCAATGGCCCATCTCTGGTCCTATTGTCATGTTAGGAATAGGAGGAGAAACCTCGTCCGAAGATCTTCGGTTATTTAAGATAGGAGGAGGGGAGAGGCCCATTCAATGGCCCATCTATTCTCCTAGTACCATATTAGGAACAGGAGGAGAACCTCATCCTAACATGAGCAAGTCAAAGACCTCCGATTATTTAAGATAGGAGAAGGGAAGAGGCTCATACAACGGTCCTAATGTACCCCTACAGCCCATTAGGAACAGGAGGAGAACGTCGTCCTAACGTGAGCAAAATCGAAGGTCTCATTTATTTTAGATGAGGTGAGAGAGAAGAGGCCCTGACAATGGCCCTAATGTACCCCTACGGTCCGTTAGAAATAGGAGGAGAACCTCATCGTAATGTGAGCAAAGTCGAATACCTCGTTCATTTTAGATGAGGTGAGAAGAGAGACCCCAACAATGGCCCTAATGTACCCCTACAGTCTATTAGGAATGAAGGAAACCTCGTCCTAGGAGGATAACCTCATCCTAACGTGAGTAAAGTCAAAGACATCGTTTATTTTAGATGAGGTGAGAGAAGAGGCTCCGACAACGGTCCTAATGTGCCCCTACAGTCTATTAGGAATGGGAGGAGAACCTCGTCCTAACATGAGCAAAAAGTCAAAACCTCGTAGGCCAAAGATGTGGAGCAGGAAGAAGCTCAATGGAGAATCTTAACATGTATTTTTCCATGACAACCTAACTACATCAAATACGAAAGGTAGAACCTTATCCTGGTTTGCAAGAGAGGTCCTAGTTCGACATCAACAACAGGCCCGATATCCATAATGAACTTAGCGTTCGCAACAAGCAACAAGCATGGGAACCCAGGATCGGACTTCAGCTGTCGCCTTTTTTACTCCCTTCTTTCGAGCTTCAACTTCAACAGTAGATAAGATCTCCCCTTCAACCTCAGTTGGAGATAAGATCTACCCCAAACTCCAACCTCAACAAGAGATAAGATCTTCTTCAACCTTGGCTGGAGATGAGATCTCCCCCGAGCTCCAACATCAACAGGAGATAAGATCTCCTTCGACCTTGGCTGGAGATAAGATCTCCTCCGAGCTCCAACATCAATAGGAGATAAGATTTTCTTCGACCTCGACTAGAGATAAGATCTTCCTCGAGCTTTAACTTCAACAGGAGATAGGATCTTCTTTGACCTCGATTGGAGATAAGATCTCCCCTGAGCTCCAACATCAACAGGAGATAAGATCTCCTTCAATCTCAGCTGGAGATGAGATCTCCTCCGAGCTCCAACATCAACAGGAGATAAGATCTTCTTCCACCTCGGATGGAGATAAGATCGCCCCTGAGCTATCTTCTCTTTCAACCTCGGCTGGAGATAAGATCTCCCCCGAGCTCCAACATAATAAGAGATAAGATCTCCTTCAACCTCGAATGGAGATAAAATCTCCCCCGAGCTCCAACCTCAACAGAAGATAAGATCTCCTTCGACCTCGACTGGAGATAAGATCTCTTTCGAGCTTCAACATCAATAGAAGATAAGATCTCCTTTGATCTCTGTTGGAGATACGATCTTTTCCGAGCTTCAACATCAATAGGAGATAAGATCTTCTTCGACCTCGGCTAGAGATAAGATCTTCTTCGAGCTTCAACTTTAATAGGAGATAGGATCTCCTTCAACCTTGGCTGGAGATAAGATCTTTTTCGAGCTTCAACTTTAATAGAAGATAGGATCTTCTTCAATCTCGATTGAAGATGTGATCTTCTCCGAGCTCCAACATCAATAGAAGATAAGATCTCCTTCGACCTCGACTGAAGATAAGATCTTCCTCGAGCTCTAATATCAACAGAAGATAAGATCTCCTTCGATCTCGACTGGAGATAAGATCTCCCCCAAGCTTTAACCTCGATAGAAGATAAGATCTCCTTCCACCTCAACTGAAGATGAGATCTATCTCGAGCTTCAACCTCAACAAAAAATAGGATCTCCTTCAACTTCGGTTGGAGATAAGATCTTCCCCGAGCTTTAACTTCAAAAGAAGATAAGACCTCTCTCAACCTCAACGGAAGACAAGATTTCCTCCGAGCTTCAACTTCGACAGAAGATAAGATCTCTCCCGAGCTTCAACCTCAACGAATGCAGAGCCTGAAAAAGAACTTTGACAGTCATCTTTTTTGTCCTCCCTTCCTTCGAATTTCGAACTCGAAAGTGGGGGTACTGATGTTTGGGATAAATCCACTTCCGTCGAAGTTCAGTTTGATGCTTAGCCTAATATAGCTGGTAATCATGGAAGAGCTTTAATCGAGAATTCTTTCTTCAGCGGTCGAACCCCTTCCAAACTCTTTCAGTAGCCAAACTACTCCAATGGCCGAACCCCTCCCAGACTCATCCAATGATCAAACTCCTCCAGCGATTGAATCCCTTTCGAACTCCTCCAACGGTCGAACTCTTTCTAAACTTCTCCTTCAACTGAACTTCTCCCAGACTTCTCCTTTAGCCAAACTTCTCCATCAGTTGGACTTCTTTTGAACTTCTCCATCAGTTGGACTCCTTTCGGACTCATCCATCAGTCAGACTCCATCCGAACTTCTTCATCAGTCAAACTTCTTTCAGACTTCTCCATCAGTTGGACTTCTTCTGAAATTCTCCATTAATCAAACTCCATCCGAATTTCTTCAGTGGGTCACTTTCAGATTTTAACTAGCATCCCTTTCGAATGATCCCCTCTAACCGTATTCCCTTTAGGAGTTCGAACTCCTCTAAAATTGATGTATGTCAAAGCTTTTCACCAACCAACGCCTGCTTCCTTCAAACTTCGACTATTAAATCACGACAATGGATACCTCTTTCCGTAACAAACTCCACGTGGCCCTAAGCAATTCGTTACTGGATGGCTATGGCTATCACAATCAGTCTGCTACAGGTGGCGCCTCTCTCCATAATAGATCCCATGTGGCCTTGAGCAGCCCACTATTAAACGGCTATGGCTATCACTATCAGTCTGCTATAGGCGGCGCCCCTCTTCATAGCTAACCCCATGCGGCTCTGAGCGACCCACAATCGGATGGCTATGGCTATCACTATCAGTCTGCTTTGTGCTCTATCTATAAAAGGGATCCTTTAGATACGTTTTTTTTGAGCTCTCTTATCCTTCTCAAAATTCTGCTGAATTTTTTTCTGAGCACTCCATTTTTATTGGTTAGAAGAGCTGACTTGATCGTCGGAGGGTCCTACCAGAGCCACCACCACCAACTCCAGATAGAACTTTATTTCGCAGGTCACCGATGGCGATCTTTTCTTCCTCAACTTCAGCTCGATCCGACATCAATCAGATGCTGCACCAACACTTGGATTTATAAATGCTGGTCCATTTCATTCTACAATGTCCAGCAATGCACATCTCTTCTCCTCTCCAGAGAAATGATCTCCGGGCTTTATTTATTTTCCTAATGACAAACAAGGATAGAAGAAATGCATTCATCCAGTAAAGTGGTATTGTTGTAAGCATTGAGTTCACTAGTACTAACCTTCCAACGATAGTCAACAATTTTCCTTTCCATCCCACCAACTTTTTCTAAATCTTTTCTATCAACGGGTTCCAATCGCTCCTCTTTGTGATGAAGTAATAGCCCTAGATAAAGAATGAGAAGTGTTGCCACCTTGCTACCTAGAATGCTTGCGGCTCGGCCAATTTGCTGATCATCAAGCTCTAACCCAATTACTTGAGATTTCTTGAAGTTAATTTTGAGCCTTATCATCAACTAAAATGAATATAGTAGGAATTTCAAAGTTTTGACATGAAGAGTGTTTGCACTACAAAATATTAACGTGTTTTTAGTGAATTGCAAGCTCTGAGAGAGTCAAGCCTCCTCCCAAAGACTTTGAGGTCCACCTTTGTCAATCAACTCTCTTAGGGCTTCATTGGGGCAATAGGAACTGGTGGACAGCCAACTCAGAGTGATACGATCACTGTGGGTGCCTCACTGGCTCCTGAGGTAGGATCGGAAGCAATGCTACTATGGAGCAACTCAATTTTGCCTCTCTGCTATATGCTAGAGCTGCTGGATGGTAGTGGTCAATGCTTGAATCTACTGGAGTAGGACATTGAACTGCTATGGGTCTGGAGTTATGGTGGGCGGAGTTAGACTTACCCTTGAAGGCTTTGAGTTCTAGTGGCTTTGCCACAATGATTGGTGGAGAGAGGTAGAAAAGGTACTATTCTGCATCTGAATTCTCACCATTTCTTTCTTTCTTTCTCCAAAAATTGGGCAACAAGAGCTCTTCTTCTAGTGCCAATCAGTCATTGCAAGTCTCTGGACTAATATCGATTGTCCACCGACATAGAGCTTGAATGTTGCTTGAGGATACTTTTTCCTTCAAGAATCTATAATAAAAGTACATACTTGCAAGATGTTCTCCAATGGGGGATGCTTTGATGGTTCAGTTAGCCGAAGCTTGAGAACAAGAAAGAAGAAAAAAAGAAAGAGACGCGAGAGTGTAGGCAATATTCTCTTTATGCTTGCTTACTTATTTTAGAATCCTCTTGTTATCTCTTTATATAGAGATGGAGCTATAAATTATTATGCCTGAATCTGGTAGGCCATTAGGATAGGAATTCTATCCATTAACCTATAAATCATGGTTGTTAGTTGTAAGTTTTAGTTATGGATTTTATCCATGTTCTAGAAGTCATTGGGAGATTTCGATGAGCTAACCTCGCCATTGAGTAGACTGGTGACTTGAGGTCGACATTACATGACCGAGGTGAGACTTCAGTGTAGATTTAGGATTGATTGAGTGTATATATGAGGTCATATCCTAAGGGTAGTGTCATCCAACATTTGGCTAGTTCTTGATGAGTTGAGAATGTCATTCATTAGATCGGCTTCCATCCGGTGTGAAAGTTGGTTGTTGTTTGAGGTCATAGACTTGCTGTTGTTTCTCTTCAGATTGAAGCTACATCATGGTCTTTATCACCTTGGTCTCAGGCCAAAGTGCCCTAGTTGGGAAAAATGGCTCGCACAAATGACTCACTCCTCAACAGAACATATTGGAAGAATGTATGCAAACTTCGCAAAGATGGAAAGAATTGCAATATCATTAGGGTTGATCTATCTTCATAGTTAAGTTCAGCATGTGGTTTATCTAGTAACTTAGGTCCAGATATTTAGATGGACTTGGCTATGAGTGTCAAGTACAATCAAGTGTCTAAGAATTCGATCCTTCTCACTTTTAAGAATTTCATTTGTGTTTCTAAAGTGTCATACTTTTGGGATAAACCAAACATTCCAGCTAGACTACTTGCCATCTTATGATGTATATATGCACAGTTGCCACATTAATAAGATCTTTTCTCTGTTGGTGAACCATCTGTAGGACTTGTTAAAATCCATCAATTTAAGGTATATTAGACCATATTTCGCTAGTGCAGTAGAATGTAGAAAAAAGAATTCTCTTTGATTTTTTTATGCAACAAAAAAATAAAAACAATTCCCATTTCTTTTTCCATGCATTAAAAAAAATATTTTCTTTTCACATTCCAAGAACTAAATGGACATTGAAAATGCCTAGAAAAATTCTAAAACAAATATATATCTCAAAATATCGACTAACTCTAGTTCATCTTATTGAAAAAAAAAATTTTAGCCATCAAAACATCTTCATCAGCATCAAGAATCACCATTTTCGACCCTACCTAAAAGTACCTTTCAACTCCAAACAACATCCAAATATCATAACCAATGAATCATTCTACTTTATATCAACCAAGAACCACAACAAATGATAGCAACATCCCGAAGACACATTATAAAGACAATTATACCCTATGGATAGAACCCATGAATGTGATAAGTAGGACAAATAGAGGTGAGTTGGGCACCTACAGATCGACGGTGAAGAGGAGGCATTCGGAGAACTCCATGAGCAACGCCATGAAATAGTGGATCAAATTAGCTAGCTTCTTCTCCTTGGTCAACTTTGTCGAGGAGGAGGATGTTGATTCTGCCATCGGAGAAGGTGAGACCGTCGATGGAGTCTCAAAGAAAGCCTAGGATTCTCGAATTAGCCATTTCCATCCTCAAATCTCTTATGAAACTATTGCCCAAGAATGGCTACCCAAGAGGGGATGTGAATTGAGTATTTCAAAAATTTGTTGACTAATATGTAGATTTGAATGATTTAAACTAAGTGATGTGCACACAATAGATAATGAAATAAGCTTTATAATGTGCAGTGAATGAAAGCAATAAAGTAAAGAATACACAATCATAAACATATAAATTTTATAGTGGTTCGGTGCCAAACTCAGTACCTACGTCCACTCCTCAAGTATATCCTTAAGAACTCAACTACAATTCTCAACAAGAATTATAATTTGATTATTTTTTGGGCTCACAATCAAATCTAATTAGTTTTTCCTGGCTCACCAACCAAAATCATACATGATTATTTTTCAGGCTCACAATCAACCCAGTTGATTTTTCCCTAATCACCAACCAAAACCTCATAAGTGATTATTTTTCTCCGGGCTAATAATCAACCTCGATTGGTTTTACCCTTAGCTTACCAATCAAACCAATACAACATCCAACTCAAGACTTGGGCCAACCCAAGTTTCTTACCCCAAGAAACTTAAAATAAAATATAAAAAAATATAATTTAAAACAAACTCTGTAAAATCTAAGAGAAGAAAATTTGGATTGCTTTGCTTGTAGGATTGATTTCTTTTCTTTGAATGCTTGAAAAAGTAGAAGATGATCTTCAATAATGATGGCCTAACTTCTCTCAGATTTGAGGATGTTGGAAGGACAAAGAATGTCTGAAAATCACTCCTTCCTTACTCTTTTCAGCTCACTCTTCTTGCTTTCTTAATGGATACTCAATAAACTCTCCAAAAGCTATCTCTTAATGCTTCAAGTATTTTCTTAAGTATCCTTGAGGTTTCTTACCATTACAAGTCATTATCATAGGCTTCTGGAAGTGATCTAGCCGTTGGAAGACCTAAAATAGCTGTTAAAAAATGTATGGAGTGAAAAAGCTGCAGAACTGAAAATTAGTCATTACAGGCACTGGGCTGGTTCAATTTTAAACTGGGTCGACTCAGTTCTCAACTGGATAATCTCAGTCAAAAAAATCCTAAAATACTTTTTTATCTTCTTCTGTTGTTTGAGACTAGGATGGCTTACTTTCTAACTAGGTTGGCCTAGTTTCACTAGGTTGGCTCAGTTTTCAACTGGGTTGACTCAATCCCTTGGGTCACAAAATTTCAGCTTTCTGCCCTTTCTATCTTCTACTTTCACTGGACTAGGATGGCTTAGTCTCAGACTGGGTCAGCCTAGTTTGCATGCCAAGCATGCCAAAGACTATTTCTGATCCTTTCTTCTCCAAATTACTTTATAGGCTAGACTTATCCTTTATGTATTGATATAATCTTCATTTTGACCTCTTGAAACCTATATCCTTTCTAGTATTTCTTTAAAATCATGAGTGATGAATCTTCGTTTGGATGAATTAGAATACTTGATATTTGTGAGCACTTGAAATTTACAACTACACATCCTCACAACATAGTTAGACTTTATAACTTATTCTCAAAACTTTTTGTCATCATCAAAATCAATCTTTGGATCAACAATCTCTTCCTTTTTGATGATGACAAAATTTTTGAGTATATTCAAATAATATATATTTAGTTTCTAAAAAATTATATATTTATAAATCATGAAACTACTAAACAATAAGAACATACTTCATTCTAATTAAGCTCAAGCATATACTTAACAATAGCTCTCCCCCTTTTTGACAACATCAAAAGGAACAACTCAAAAGAAGATAATCAATAAAATCAATAGAGTAAATTTTTTTAAAAAAATTCAAAATCAGTAAGCTCCCTCTTAATATTATAATCAATTAAGTTTAAATTTTATTCAAAATTTGCTCCCCCTTACTATATGCCAAATTTTTTAATTTCATTTCTTGCCCTTAATGAATTTTGTTTCTTGTAACCAAATTTATATCATATTATAAAAAATATTACAAGATTTTGACTAATATGTTAAATTCATTTTCTTCATTTACCAAATTTTCTCTCCCTTTTTGTCATTTAACTTGAATTTATATTTCATAATTTCTTTTTATGTTTTTGAAAGAATCAAAAATTTATATCGAATTGAGATAAAATAATATTTCTTACCATTTTAAATTTAAATCAAACTTGGCTAGTTTCAAAAAATCTATTTTAGTTATATTTTTAAATAATATAAATCTAATGGCACTTCTCCCCATATACAAAAATATAAATCCATATACAATCATGTTTATTTCATTTTAAGTTTTTCAAATGATAACATGATACGAGGAGTTAGAGGAGCATGCTGAATTTAAAGTAAAACTTATGCTTATAACAATCAACATGATACATAGATAAAAATATATAAATTTTAAAAATTAAAGTAAAATCAATATATCCAAATGTTCAAATCATAAAGTATAATCATTGTAAGCAGTGATAACTCTTCAAAATCAATCAAATATACTCTATAATTATAGTAGTTTATAATGGTATGATAAGAGATATGTTTTTCTTTTACCAAACATCATCACCCATTTTCTCAAGTTCAAGCAATCCATCCATAATAATTAGCTTCTTTTGCTTCATTGGATGTTTGAAAAATCTGCAAAATTATTTTCTAGCTTTTGGTACCCAAGCCATCTTGGATCCATTGAGGTTAGAACTTATGATTTCTTTTGGAACTCATATTTGCTTAACTAAAATATGACCAATTTTCTTAACATTACATTCAAAAATTTTATGGCCTACTTTGTTACATTTAAAATATGTAATTGAATGATTTTCAAATGAAGCTTTACTAAACATATTTTTGATAAATTTCTATTTTCTCAATGAGTTATAACCAATTTCCGCTTTATCAAAAATGGTCTTTTGATTATCTAAAATTGCCTGAAGCTTTTGAGATCCAATTATAAATTTTTCAAGTATGGGCTTCAAGTTTTCAATCTTTTTTCTTAATTTTTTATTTTCTTCTATAAGAGATTTCTTTTCTTCTAACAATTTTTCCTTCTCTTCAATGTAAAGTTTTGATTTTTCAAATTTCTCTTTCAACTAATATTTTCTTCAACTAAAGATTTTTCAGATTTAAAAAGTACATTCTTTTCTTTAGCCAA
The DNA here is from genome assembly GCA_006176705.1 of Cocos nucifera. NCBI lineage: Eukaryota > Viridiplantae > Streptophyta > Magnoliopsida > Arecales > Arecaceae > Cocos > Cocos nucifera. Next base: position 428,990 of record QRFJ01000538.1, read on the forward strand.
AGAATTTATTTCTTTCAAAAAAAATTTTTTTTTTCACTCAAAAGATTATTCTTTTTATCATCTAAAAGAAGATTTAATCTTTTAAACTCTTTTTTTTTAGCCTTAAATTTTTGTATTCATTCATTAAATCATTAAAGGCTTCATATAATTCATCAAATATAAATTAGAAAGAATTCTCAAAATTTACCTCATCTTTATTGACCATAAGGCAAAGATTTGTGGCACATTCTTCTTCTTTCTCATTTCTCTTTTCTTTACTTTGCTCTCCCTTAATTAATACTTTTTTTCTTTTATTTCTTTCTTTTCTTCTTCTTTTCATCTTCATGCACCATAAGGCATAAGTTGGGATGAGCAACCTTTTCTTCTTGGGAGCTTGATGTTTCTCTTTGATTTGCTCCCTCATAAGTTCTTTTTAATTTCTTTTATGTATGTTTTGCTAAAATACATGAAGATATTATATTAAATACATTTAACTCTAAGGAGCAATAAAGCATATTCATAGTCTTAGCATTAAGTTGGGCCATTTCCTTATCATGCTCTTTCAATGCTTTGAGGTTGTGTGAGCCATCGATTATAATCTTTTATAGGTTATATGAAGGAAAAAACTTATTTTTTGGATTAGATTCATTCAGATTTGATTTGATCAAAAAAATATTTTAAATTTTTTTTTCTTAGGTCTAAATCAAATTTGATACTTTTCAGATCTAATTTGATAGATCTAATAAAATAAAAAAATAAATTAAATCAGATTTAATTTATACCTATTCTTGGATAATCTAATTATCCTATGATGATCTTGTTGATTACTTGAGGTTCTGGATGCACCCATGCAATCGTCTGAACTCTACCGGTATCCACTCGGGCAGGATCTGGATATCTCTTCCTTCTCGATCTATCCTCCAAAGATCAAATCTGGATCTGATCTTGAAGATCTTCAAAATAATTTTTAAAGATTTGATGTCATCTCTTGCAGTAGTGCCGCCTTCTTTCTTTCTTGTTGCCTTTCTCTTGCCTGGATCGCACCAAACTGAAGCCCAAAACCCCTTAGGCATGGAGAGGAGAGAGAGGATCAGAGGTAGATGTGGAGGAAAGAGGGAGAGAGCAATGTGGCATAGGCAAAGGGAGAAGTTATTCTAAGCTAGGCACAGACATAGTTTATATAGATCCTGCTGCATCATGCAGTGCCACATCATTCTGACCAATCATGTCTCTTCACATAATTAGATCTAAATCTGATTAGTGGGATGACATCACCTGATCCAATCAGATGAGAGCCCCTCTCCAACACCCTTAGGTGGCGCCAAGACTGGTCAAAGCAGAGTCCTTGGCACCACCTAGTTTGAGTCCAAGAAGCAACCTGGAGTTCCATCTGTATGGGACTCCAGGCTCCCTATCCTTGGGCACATGCGTTCCTAGGCATGCACCCCCTCCTTTCTTTTTCTAGCAAGGGAACAAGCCCCTATCTGCTCTCCTATGGATGCATGACACATGAGTAGATGTCTAAGTCTCAAAGGTCAACGTTTTACCAAGGTCAAAAGACAAGAATTAGTAGATGATAAAAAATGGTAGGTATTGTCTCAAATTTATCTCATAAATTAAGACAATCATTTTTTGATCTGAACAAGCTCCAGTCAGACCAAGTAAAGGTATCTAAGTGAGCACAAACATATTTGGCTCAGTCGAGACAACTTTTAATGATTGTAGAAGGAGAACATTAGGCTCAATTGTGTGCTAGCATGATTTTCTTGAACCTAGTTGAATCTAATTCAAATCAATTGAACTGGATTAGTCTAGTTGATGATATCCATATCCAAACCCTTGTTTGTGTGATCCAATTAGATTCAATTTTGTATGGTAATAGGATATGTCATAATCTCTATCATCGACATCATCGAAATATCTTTTGATGGATCAGAACTTTTTTTATTCAGACAACTAGAATGATCGATCATCCAAATCATTCTAATTGCTCCCAAAATCCACTAGTGACACCTAGCAGTATATGGTGGTAACCCATCAAAATTGAAAATGAATCTCTTGATGCAATTATATGTATGATTAAGTTCTTCTATCTTGAGCCCTGATTAGATTAGGATTAAGGTGAACTCGTCAAACCCTAATTTCTATCATATGATTTAATTATTTGATTCAAGTTCGATGTGAAAACCTTAACAGAAACTCTTTCTATTATTTCACTCTGCCATGGACATGGGCTTATGGACTTGATTCTTATGATCATTATAGGACTGCTTCTCATTTACCGAGGTAGATAGATTTTCTTCTGGTGCAATCTAATTCGTACAATGAATATGCTATAGCCAACATATACCTCAAGATTTTGAATGGCTAGGAGATCGAGTCATGGTGTAGTCAAACTATAATACTCTTAAGATGAACTGTCGATGCACCTCAGATCAAAGAACCAGATACACTACTGCAGCTTCGAACCAATCATCAATAATAAGGTAGGCTTCCTTATGACTGCTCGAGATGGTCATGCTCAGTGCCCTCGTTCTTTAACGAGTATCTATACTCTCACTCTGGTGTCTCTACACCATAGACTCAAGACTCCTCTACTATAAAAAAGTGATTGTACACCAACCTTCCAGATCAATCACTATTCTCATAATGATCCTATGGTCGGGAGCATTTTATGAGTTAATAACGAAAATTCATGTCTTAAATTTTCAACTATTGAAAATAAGAATTATCATTACCATTAACTTAAAGAATGTATCATAGACACTAAATACACATTGTGATAGAAAATAAGTCATTTTATTATTTATAGTTAAAATTATAATTTTATTCTTAAAAGTGTACAATAAGTGTCAGCCAATTTTGGCTTCTAGGGCACACATATCTAACAAACTCTCATTTGACCTAAACCCAATTGGCTACAAATCTAAGTCTCATCTTCTCAAGGTGGGCTTCGATCTTTTATTGGCCCAACGACTTTATGAGTGGATCTGCCGCATGGTCTATGGAGTCGACTCTCTTGACTTCGACGTAACCCTTCTTGAGGTAATCATGGATGAGGTGGTATCTGAAGAAAAATCCTGATTTTCCAAACCAAATTCGTTCAGATCTGATCAGATCAAGAGATATATTTCAAAATTTTTTTTCTTTGATCTAGATCAGATTTGGGATATTTCAAATCTGATTATTATTATTTTAAAAATTAAATAAAATTTAGATAAATTAAATTAAATTAAATTTACCTTGATATGGGTAATCCTATTATCCATTGATGATCCTGTATGCAGCGGAAGGTTCTGGATCAAGCCACGCAAGTGCCTAGCCTCTATCAATATCCACTTGGGCTGGATCTAGAGATCCTCTTCTTCTCTATCACATCTCCAAAAATCAGATCTGGATCCGATCTGAAGGATCTTCAAAACTTTTTCTGAAGATCAGCAGTCGTCCTTTGCAGCAATGCAGTCTTCTAGCTTTCAGTCGCCTTTCTTAGATCTAGATCGCACCAACCAAAAATCCAAAACTCTTTTTGGACATGGAGAGGAAGGGGAGAAGGTGGTTTTGCATGGAGGAAGAGGGGAGAGGCAGCCTTGGGGTATGGAGAATTATGATTCAATCATTTCAAAATTACACCTTGAGTTGGGCGCAGGGTCTTATTTATAGACTAACTGTGATTCAACTCCTCTTCTTCCCAACCAATCACAATTCTTTGTGAAATCAGATCTAAATCTGATTGATGGGAATAGAGTCTCCTGGATTCCTCCTTAGAGGATGCCTAAGACCAGTCAAAGTTGGTTCTTAGGAGAACTCTAATTGGAATCCAAAAAGGAGATGGAGTCCCTGTCGAATAGGGACTCCTAGGCGCCTCCAACTTGGGCATACGCCAAGGGTGGTGTGCGCCCCCTTCCTTGCCAGGTTCTGGTAGGGGGACAGGCCCTCACCAGCTCTCCAATAGGTGCGTGACATGTGGATAAAAGTCAAAGTATCAATGGTCAACATTTGATCAGTCAAAGATAGGCTTTTGACCAAAGTCAAAGAACAAGAAATGGCAGGTGACCAAAAATGGCAGGTAATATCTTACAAAATAAGATAACCTTTTCTGACTTGGACAACCTCCAGTCAGACCATATTAGACCTAATGGTATTTCATAATCTTAATTTTAACATTAAGTACGCGATTTCATAAACAAAAATATGCATAATAAATCCTTAGGGTTTTCAGGGATCTAGATTTTAACAGACAGAAAAGTAAGTTTTTGGGCTTTCTGGTATATACGATCAATGGAACACACAGCACCCCTGACACCATCATAAGAATATCATCGATCGAATGAAAGAGAGGGCCTTCTAAACCCTTCTTCCGGTGTCCTTATGATCGGACAGCCAGAGGAACGCCTTACTTTTAAATCCAGGAACATACAGATACTATAAAATGAGTTTTAGATCTATATCATATATCTCACTATAACTCAAATCAGACTAATCATGGCTATTTTGACATACATTCTCAGATATATTGAATCATGCATATTTCAGATATTAAATTATCTCATTAATAAATCTAAAAAATTAGATTTAAGATTGATATTCTAATCCAAATAAATTCTAATCTAACAATTAATGTCTGAGTCAACTATGTTCTACAACTTAGTCTAGACATTGCCATCAATCATATCTCATATGATTTTAAATTAAATAATTTTATTTTTACTTATTTTTTAGATACATTATTAACATCAAATATAAATCAAAAAATAGTAAATTAAATAGATCTAAAATATGAGTTATCAGATTAAATTAAAAATATCTGCAAGACTATTCTATAGAATATTCTATTTTAGAACTAGTCACTGCATATTTCTAATCTAGAATCGTAAATTATTTAATTTAATTTTTTGTTGAATATTCAAATCTGACAACATCTCATGTCAACATCTGAAATTATTAATTTTTTATTAATAATAAATTTTAAAATTTGATTCTAAAATACTTTTAAAACCTTGGCTCTTGATACCAGTTTATGTACTAGGGCAAGGAGATCTGTGCCCTCTCCCCATGTCCAACAAAAGAGAGTTTGGTCATTTTGCTTGAAGACAAGATTCACAAGTTGGAGATGACTCGAAAGTCAATGGACTCAATAGCCCATTTTTCTCCAATTTATTGATTTATCTTCTGCTATATGACCTAATCTCAAGTGCCATAGATATCTATCATTTGGACTATCCCTAGGTCATTTGGCATTCACGTTTTTGCTCGATAGTTAGAATAGGTACATCAATATGTAGCTGATAAAGACCATTAATAAGAAAACCATTTGCAATTTTATTTCTTTCATAAAGAATATTACAATGGTCCTTAAAGAAGGTAATCACATAGCCTTCTTATGCTAAGCATGAAATAGAAATCAAATTCCTGCTAGCTACAGGCACATAATAACAGTCTTTCAAAACTAAGTCTAAACCAGATGATAATTGAAGAGGATATGTCCCTACGGCTACTACAGCAACTCTTGCTCCATTACCGATGCGTAGGATCATGTCTCCATCCCTCAACCTTCTGCTATCCTTAAGACCCTGCATGAAAGAGCACAAATGAGCACTAGAACTAGAGTCAAGCACCCAACTGGATGCAGAAGAAATTGTAAGGTTAGACTCAATAATGAGCATACCTCCAGAAGGACCTTCCTTCTTGTTCTTCAGGGTGGCCAGGTAAGTAGGGCAGTTCCGCTTTCAATGGCCGTCGCTGTTGCAATGAAAATACTTTCCTTTGATATCGGTCTTTTTCTTTGGTTCTGCCTTTTTCTTCTTTGCTTCTTCCATCTTCTGCTTTTTCGCAGACTTCTTTTTCTTTTCATAAGACTTTCTTTTGGAAGAAGTTCATTCCATAGCAAGAACTGAGCCTTTAGAATCTTTCATAGAAAGCTCAACGGTAACCAGCATATTCACTAATTCGACCAAGGAATTTTGAAGTTTATGCATGTGGTAATTCATGATGAATTATCCATATGCATCAGTCAAGGATTGCAGAATAATATCATTCTACAGGTCCAAGTCTAACTTCACACCGAGCTTCTCAAGCTCCTCCATGTCCTTGATCATTGTCAGATAGTGATCTTGGACTGACTGTCCATTATGCATCTTAGCCTTAAAAAGTCATTTTGTGACTTGATACTTGGCTGCGCGACTCTGTTGACCAAACATCTCCTACAGGTGAGCCAACATTTGGCAAGCAGTCCCGATATCTTCATGTTGGCATTGGAGCTCATCAGACATTGAGCCCAACATGTAATATCTGGCCTTATTATCTTCGTCTATCCATTTCTCCAGAGATGTTCTCTGTTCAATAGATGGACGAGATGGTAAGGTGGGAGGGTCCTGATCCAGTATATGGGTTAACTTCTCAAAACCCAAAACTATTTTGTAGTTTCTGAGCCAATCTTTATAATTGGATCCGGTCAGTCTATGTGTGTCTAGGATACATGCCAATGGGTTGGACGCAGATATTTTTCTTTAAAGAGTCAAAGATTCTAGTTAGATACTGTAATTATGACTTGACCAATTTATTTAAAAATTTTATTTTAAAATAAATTAGCTTTCACTATTTTCTCGAATCCCTACACTCCCTCTATAGAGATGCGAAAATCTTCACGATTAATGATTTTTAGTGGTGGTCGGTCTCACCAACTGATTCATCACCTCACCTTATAGTTATTGGTGATGGGTTAGCCAATGAGTGAACAACTCTTGTTCAATGATTCTCTAATCATGGTGCACCCAAACTTGGTCTCTAATTCATGAATCTCACCGTATCCGAAATATTGATCCACTCCTTAGTTAAGTCAGACCCACCATTTGCATAGACTGGTTTCCAATTGAGTCTCTCACCGTATCCGAAATATTGAGCCCAACTCATCCTCAGCCATAGCATCCAATGCCTAATAGATATGGTTGCGTCTTCCCAGTGCAACTGAGCCACTGTATCCAACCGAGAACAATCAACCCCAGAAAAGGCCTACACATCTACAATGGTGGAAGACCTAAGACTTAATCTTTTCTTAGGGAGAATTGATTTAGGTCTCATTAAACTAGACTTGTCATAGTCATAACAATTATGACTAACCTAGTGGCATGGGTTAGCTCGGATTATTGACCACCTCAGATCAGAACTGTGTCAACAGATATGGCTAGGTAAGTGAGATCGGTGGAAGGAATATGCCATTAACTTGTATAAAAATGCATTCAGATCGAGTAGCTTCCAATTAAAAACCAGTCGGTCGTATGTGCCAAACTTATCTTAGACACCAAATTATTAAGCCAGAACCAATTGGGTTAGCCTACAATCTAGACTCTAACCTCTGAGCCTAATTAGGTCTTGCTTGATCATGACTCGATCTTGACCCAGACTTAATCCTATTAGGTTGGTCAATTTAAGCATTGTTGATCCCATCTAACCAACTCTTGATTCGGTTTGATCAACCGCTTAGACCTAATTGAGCTACCCAAGGCCAAATCCAATATTATGAATATGTCTTAGATCTCAAATTCTCAATTTTAGACCTAATTGATATTTCATAATCTTAATTTTTAATTAAGTAGGATTCATAAACAAAATATGCATAATAAATCCTAGGGTTTCAGGATCTAGGATTTTACAGAAAGTAAGTTTTGGGTTTCTGATTAACGATGAACACACAGCACCCCTACACATCATAAGAATATCACATCGAATGGAAAGAGAGGGCCTTTAAACCCTTCTTCATTCTTATGATCGGACAGCCAAGAGGAACGCCTTAATCAGGAACATACAATACTATAAAATAGTTTTAGATCTATATCATATATCTCATATATAAATCAGATCTAATCATGGCATATTTTGCATACATCTCATATATTGAATCATGCATATTTTCAGATATAAATTATCTCATAATAATCTAAAAAATTAGATTTAAATTGATCTAATCAAAATAAATTCTAATCTAGACAATTATGTAGAACTATTCTACAACTAGTCTAGACATGCATCAATCATATCTCATATGATATTTAAAATTAAATAATTTTATTTACTATTTTTTAGATATCATTATAACCATTATAATATCAAAAAATAGTAAATAAATAGATCTAAAATATGATTTAATCAGATTAAATTAAAAATATGCAAGACTATTCTATAGAACTATTCTATTTTAGAACTAGTCATGCATATTTCCTAATCTTAGATCTAAATTATTTAATTTTAATTTTTTCTGATTTCAAATCTGATCACATCTCATGTAACATCTGAAATTATTTATTTTTTAATTAAAATAAATTTAAAATTAGATCTAAATACTTTTAAAACCTTGGCTCTGATACCAGTTGAAGAAAAATTCTAATTTTTCGGACCAAATTCGTTCAGATCTGATCAGATCAAGAGATATATTTTAAAATTTTTTCTCTTTGATCTAGATCAGATTTAGAATATTTCAAATCTGATTATTATTATTTTAAAAATTAAACAAAATTTAGATAAATTAAATCAAATTTAATTTACCTTGATATGGATAATCCTATTACCCGTTGATGATCCTGTATGCAGCGGAAGGTTCTGGATCTAGCCACGCAAGTGCCTGGCCTCTACCGATATCCACTCAGACTAGATCTGGAGATCCTCTTCTTCTCTATCACATCTTCAAAAATCAAATCTGGATCTGATCTGAAGGATTTTCAAAACTCCTTTTGAAGATCAGCAGTCGTCCTTTGCAGCAGTGCAGCCTTCTAGCTTTCAGTCGCCTTTCTTTGATCTAGATCGCACCAACCAAAAATCCAAAACTCCTTTTGGATGTGGAGAGGAAGGGGAGAAGATGGTTTGGCATGGAGGAAGAGGGGAGAGGCAGCCTTGGGGCGTGGGGAATTATGATTCAATCATTTCAAAATTACACCTTGAGTTGGGCGCAGGGTCTTATTTATAGACTAACTGTGATCCAACTCCTCTTCTTCCCAACCAATCACAACCCTTTATGAAATCAGATCTAAATCTGATTGGTGGAAATAGAGTCCCCTGGATTCCTCCTTAGAGGATGCCTAAGACCAGTCAAAGTTGGTTCTTAGGAGAACTCTAATTGAAATCCAAAAAGGAGATGGAGTCCCTATCCAACAGGGACTCCTAGGCGCCTCCAACTTGGGCATACGCAAGGGTAGCGTGCGCCCTCTCCTTACCAAGGTTCTGGCAGGGGGACAGGCCCCCACCAGCTCTCCAATAGGTGCGTGACATATGGACAAAAGTCAAAGTATCAATGGTCAATATTTGACCAGTCAAAGGTAGACTTTTGACCAAAGTCAAAGAATAAGAAATGGCAGGTGACCAAAAATGGCAGGTAATATCTTACAAAATAAGACAACCTTTTCTGACTTGACAACCTCCAGTCAGACCATATGAAGGCCTCTGATTGAGCACAAACTCCTTTGGCTCAGTCAGGACAACTATTTATGATAGCAAAAGAAGAACGTTAGGTTCAATCGAGTGCTAGCACGATTTTCTTGAACCTAATTGAATCTCATTCAGATCAATTGAACTGGATCAGTTCAATTGATGATCACCAGATTCAAATCCTTATTTGTGTGATCCTAGTTAGGTTCAGTTCTATATGGTAATGGGATATGTCATGATCTCTATCATCGACATCATCGAAACTTCTTTCGATGGATCAGAACTCTTCTGATTCAAACAGCTAGAATGATCGATCATCTAAATCATTCTAATTGCTCCCAAAATCCACCAGTGACACCTAGCAGTATATGGTGGCAACCCATCAGAGCTGAATGCGAACCTCTTGGTGCAGCTACCTGTGTGATTAAGTCCTTCTATCTTGAGCCCCGATCAGATTAGGGTTAAGGTAAACTCGTCAAACCCTAGTTTCTATCATATGATGTAATCATTCGATTTGAGTCTGATGTGAAAATCTAAATAGAAACTCTTTCTATTATTTCACTCTGCCATGGCCATGGACTTCTGGACTTGATTCTCATGATTATCATAGGGCTGCTCCTCTACCACCGAGGTAGATAGATTCCATCTTGATGCCATCCAGTTCCTACAATGAACATGCTATAGCCAACATACACCTCAGGATTCCATATGGCTAGGAGATCGAGTAATGGTGTAGTCAAACTATAACACCCTCAAGGTGAACTGCCGATGCACCTCAGGTCAAAGAACCAGACACACTACTGCAGCATCGAGTCAGTCATTGATGAGAAGGTAGACTCCCTAATGACTACTCGAGGTGGTCACGCTCAGTGCCCTCGTTCTCTAACGAGTATCTGTACTCTCGCTCCGGTGTCTCCACACCGTAGACTCAAGACTCATCTACTAAAGAGAAGCGATTGTATACCAACCTTCCGGATCAATCACCATCCTCGTGATGATCCTATGGTCAGGAGCATTTTATGAGTTAATAATGATTATTCATGTCTTAAATTTTCAACTCTTGAAAATATGAATTATCATTATCATTAACTCAAAGGATGTATCACAGACACTAAATACACATATGTGATAGAAAATAATCCATTTTATTGATATTAGTCAAAATTATAATTTTGCCCCTAGAAGTGTATTACAAGTGTCAGCCAATTCTGACTTCTAGGGCACATATATCTAATAGTATCGCTGTTCGATGTGCTTAGATTTCTGATGAGACCTTAGCTCCTTAGCAAGGGCTACAGTGCTATTGTTGTCGCAGTATAGAGGAATGACATCTGACGGTATTACTCCAATCTCTACGGCAAACTTTTTGTACTAGAATGCCTCCTTCGCAGCTTCTGATGCAGCAATGTATTCTGCTTTCATGGTGGAATCTTCTATCACTATCTACTTGGGACTCTTCCAACTGACAGCACCACCATTACACACAAATAGATTTTCAAATGTCGACTTTCGATCATCTGTATCGGATATAAAATCTAAGTCCATATACCCCTGGACTTGGAGTTCTCCATTACCAAAAATCAATAACATATCCTTAGTTCTTCTCAAGTACTTAAGAATATATTTCACAGAAGTCCAGTATTCTTCACCTGGATTCGACTGATATTTGCTCATGATACTCATAGCATGGGCTATATCAGGTCGTGTACATAACATGGTATACATGAGGCTCCCTATTGCTAAAGCATAAGGGATCTTGCTCATGCGTTCTATTTCCTCAAGTGTGCTAGGGCACTTCTTTTTAGAAAGAAGAATGCCATGTCTGAAGGGTACCAAACCTCTCTTAGAGTTTTTCATTCTAAACCTCTTTAGTACTTCCTCTATGTACATCTTCTGTGAAAGTCCTATCATCCTATTCGGTCTATCTCTATAGACCTTAATTTCTAGAATATAGGATGCTTTTCCTAGGTCTTTCATGGAGAATTCTTTGGATAACCATATTTTAACTATGGTCAACATGGAAATATCATTCCCAATAAGGAGGATATCATCCACGTATAATACGAGGAAGACAACAGCGCTCCCACTGACCTTTTTGAAGATACATGATTCCTCCTTATTTTTTATGAAATCAAATAATTTGATCATATCATTAAAATGAGTATTTCAACTCCAAGATGCTTGCTTAAGTCCATATATGGACCTTTGCAGTTTGCATACCTTATTATCAGCATCATTGGATGTGAAACCTAGTAACTATTCCATATAGATATCTTCCTCAAGATATCCATTTAAGAATGCCATTTTCACATTCATTTACCATATTTCATAATCGAAATAGGCTGCAATAGCAAGCAATGTATGGATGCATTTTAGCATAGCTACTGACGAAAAGGTATCCTGATGGTCAATGCCTTCACATTAACTATACCCTTTTGCCACTAATCTAGCTTTGAATGTCTCCACATTCCTATCTGCACCAATTTTTTTCTTATAGATCCATTTACACCCAATAGGTACTATACCTTCTGGTGGATCTACCAAGGTCCAGAATTGATTTGAGTGCATCGAGTCAATTTTTGACTTCATTGCCTCTAACCATTTCTCGGAGTCGATATTCGATATCGCTTCATCATAGGTTTTGGGATCATCATCATGAACCCCATTACCTATGAGGAATATTTTCTCTTTTTTCTCTAAAACAGTACCTAAGTACCTCTCAAAAAGATGAAAAATTCTTTCCAATCCACGAGGTGGAGGAGGTAGTGATTGTATTGGCTCAACCTGATTTGGTTCCATTTGGTCCTTAGCTCATTGCTCTTGTGAGACTTTCTCCTCGAGCTTGATCTACTTTTCAATGCCGCTATCTTGAATAAACTATTTTTCAAGAAAGATGGCATGTCGACTCATAATCACATTGTGATCTTCTGAAATGTAGAAATAATATCCTAATGACTCTTTAGGATATCCTATAAATCGAGCTCTAAAGGACCAAAAGTCTAACTTGTCCATTTGTTGTCTTTTGACATGATCCGGATAATCCCAAATTTTGAGATGTCTCAGACTTGATTTCTTACCATGTCATATCTCATACGGTGTGGTAGAAATGGTTTTAGAAGGAATCCTATTTAGTAAGTATATTGCAGTTAACAAACTATGTCCCCAAAAAAAATCAGAAAGATCTGTGAAGCTCATCATGGATCGGACGATATCTAATAGGATCCGGTTCCTCTGTTCTAAAATCCCATTGAGTTGAGGCATTTCAGGTGGAGTCCATTGAGAGACTATGCCATTTTTCTTGAGATAGTCTAAAAATTTTCGACTAAGGTATTCACCTCCTCGATCTGATCGAAGAACCTTAATGAGTTGAGGTGTTCCAGGTGGACCGTGGCTACCTCATTAAGATGTAAATGATCACCTAACTATTTATGGCTTTAAAGCTGGTTATGAAATTTATTTGGACCAACATGGTGAGGGCAGACCACAAGGAGGCGATCAACATGATGGGAGAGTGGAACAAATGGTTTGTGATATTTTTTCATTTATTGGCCATAATGATGATGCATCTACGTCCATGCCTAATCCTATGGTTGGTGGAATGACAAACAGTGAGGATGTAGAGAAGGTCCGCAAGTTGATGAAGGATGATAATATTTTATTGTATCCTGGATATGAAAAGATGACGAAGCTAAAGTTCTTAATTCAGTTATATCATGCAAAATATTCCAATGGGTTCAGTAATAATGGAGTGAACTGCATATTAGAGCTTTTGGGGGATATTCTTTCGGATGATGCATAAATTTTGAAGAATAATTATGAGGCATCGAAGATTCTTGAATAGCTGGCCTTTGCTTACACCAAGATACATGCATGTCCCAATGATTGCATGCTCTATTGGAAGGGAGATGTCAACCAAAATGAGTGCATGAGGTACGGTGTGTCAAGATGGAAATAGAATAAAGACATCACATGGACACGTGTACCTCAAAAGTTAATGTGATATTTTTCTTTAATTTTGAGATTATAAAAGTTATTTATGTCAGTAAGGATATCGAAGGACATGAGATGGCATGAAGAAAATTGAATAAAAGATGATGCATTAAGACATCCAATCGATGGAGAGGCATGGCAGAAGTTTAATGAATTACATCTTGACTTCGCACATGAGATACGTAATATGATGTTGGACTTATCGTGTGATGATTTCAATCCATTCAAGCATATGAATACCGTCAATAGTAAATGATCAATATTTATTCATATTTATAATCTTCCATCGTGGATGTGTATTAAAAAATCCTTTGCTTTTATGATAGTGCTCATCTTAGACCGATAGAGGTAGGTAATGATATTGATGTTTATTTGCAGTCTCTTATTATTGAGCTAAAATAGTTATGGAGCATTCAAGGTGTTCCAACTTTTGATGCTTTACTGAATGAGTCATTCTCCATGCGCATAGTACTTTTGTGGATAATAAATGACTTTCCAGCCTATGCCCTAATGTCAGGTTGGAGCACCAAAGGTGAGCTAGCATGCCCGATTTATGATAAAAATATCCGATCTAGAAGGTTGACACATCGGAGGAGCTTTAGCTATATGGGGCATCGACGTTTTCTCCATCGAAACTATCCATACAGAAGGGATGCATGCTTCTTTGATGGTACTGTTGAAAAAGGTAAGGTGCCTAGCCAGATGTCTGAAAGTGATGTACTTAGAGAGTTGGATGGTCTTAGTGTTGAAATTGAAAAAGGTGATCCGATTGATGGTAAAAAGAAGTATCGATCAAAGAAAGATGACACACACTTTAATTGAAGGAAAAAAAGTATCTTCTTTGACTTACCATATTGGAAGACAAACTTATTGCGCCATTGCTTAGATGTAATGTATATTGAAAAGAATGTGTGTGAGCTCCTATTGGCAACAATCTTAAATATCAAAGATAAGACTAAGGATGACATGAATTCTCGATTTGACTTGAAAGAATAGGGTATTAAAAGATCACTCCATCCAGAGCCGACAGGGGGAGAACAGTGGAGGCTCCCTCATGCATGCTATGTTATGAATGCCTCCGAACGATCCACATTTCTTCATGTATTGGAGAACATAAAGGTCCCTAATAGATACCCAAGCAACATATCAAAGCATGTGAATAGTAAGGATGTCAAACTTGGGGGATTGAAGACTTATGATTATCATGTGTTGATGCATGAATTGATCCCAATAGCTATTCGCCGCATGTTGCCAAAAAATGTCAGAATGATTGTTATTCATCTTTGCAATTTTTACAGAGATATTTGTGCAAAGAGGTTGCTTAAGAAAGATGTGAAAAAAATAAAGGCAAGGATGGTGACTATATTATGTGATCTAGAGAAGATATTTCCACCATCATTTTTCACGGTTATGATGCATCTTACTGTACACCTTGCGGGGGAAGTTGCACTTAGAGGCCCAGTGTTCTACCGATAGATGTATCCTACTGAGAGGAATATTCAAACTTTGAAATCTTATGTAAGAAATATGAATTGCCCGAAGGGATCCATAGCAGAAGATTATTTGGGTCAAGAGTGTATGGATTTTTGTACCATGTACTTAAACAAGCTCGAGACACATCGTAATCAGCCAATGAGAAATCTGGATGATCAGTATGAGCCAATTGAGTCTGCATTTGAGTCCATTCCACAGCTAGGTGGATTTTTCACTTCATACCACCTCACTAATTTAAGCATTAAGGAAAGAAATAAGGCACACCGCTACGTACTCTTCAACTATAATGTCATTGAGCCGTACATAAGTTGAATCACTCAGCCTTATTTATTTCATAATAATTAAAAGAAAATATCTAATTATATCTAAATTTATTCTTTGTACATGCAGCAAACATAAGGAGGTCATAAGAGTAAAATATGATGCTCTAAGTATGCGAGAGAAAGAGAAAATACACAGCAAAAAATTTTTTGAATGGTTCAAAGATCATGTAAGATATTATATATTCTTGCCTTGTATAACTTATTTGAACATGTTTACTAATTAAGTGTCATCTTCTTAATTAGATGTGGAGATTGCCACTCAGTGATGTGAGCCCTGAAGTGCTTGCTTTTTCAATGGATCCTAATCGTACCGTATGTGAGTATAAATAGCTCATCATTAATGGCTATAAGTTTAATATTCACAGTAGATCCATAAATATGGCAACATAAAATAGTGGCATCATGTTGAGCGCCACCATTGGGTGTTATGCTAGCTCAAGAAATTCAGTCTCGTATGGAAGATTTAAACTATTATGGTGTGGTAGAGAAGATAGTCATCTTGGACTATTATTCTAAAGGGAGGATTGTGCTGATGAAGTGTGATTGATTTGATAACTTGTCACAGTCTAAGATGAAGACTGATGAGTGTGATTTTACTCTCGTTAACATGCAATGCCATCTCCATACTGAAGAACCATATATACTTGCCTCCCAAGCTAGTTAAGTCTTCTACGTTAGTGATCCCTTAGAGCCTCAATGGGGTGTTGTTGTGAAGTGGTGTCTAGGCATATTTTTAATGATACCGAAGTTGATGACGATATTGGACCATGCATGCAAAGTACTCCTCTAGGATAAAACTTACCTAGTACTGTCGTGGTTCCAGACACATTTGTCAGGAGCGATGGTAATGTCCATATTATAGATGCTACTAGTCGATGACTTCAACATTATGGTATAAATTATTATAGTTTATTTATTGATGTGTTGCTAATATTATTGTTCAAAATGTTAAATTTGTTGCCCAGAGGTTGCAATTCCCATCCCTTGAATGACTACGCAGAGCTTCGCATCTAAGCCATGCTGGTAGACCATGCTATGGGCCATGCCGTGCCATGCCTTGCGTTGGGCCATGTCATGCCGTGCCATGCCTTGTGTCGTGCTGTGTCGGTAGGCCGTGTCATGCCGTGTCATGCCATGTCGGTAGGTCATGCCGTGCCATGTCGATAGTTCGTATCTTGGGCCGTGTCATGCCGATAGGCCGTGCCGACCGCTAAGAGAACTCCGGCCGCTAAGAGAACCCTCGTCTTATTGCTTTTATTTATTGCATTGCATAGCGATAGACCCATGAATTGATTAGTGTACATAATCTTTGGCATGCGTATATTTATATGTAATTGTACGGATGGTACCTAGGCATATCTTTGATTATTGTTCAATATGTTATATTGGTTAATGTTCATTAATGTTGCAGATCACGATGGCACCGAAATGCCATCTAGCTTTTACCCCTGCCTCTTGATGGATTACGCGGAGTTCAGCACTCGAGGAGCAGTTAGAGCATACTCCATCCACCTCTGCATCGACTGCTCAGGGACCTCCATCGTCGGCATCTACTTTACCGACAGCATCTAGTACTCCACCGACATCTGAGCCTCTACTGTCATCCACATCTCTAATACATGCTACTCCACCGGCATCTGAGTGTATATTTTTATTGTATTATTTATTTATTTTTTATATAGTATTTGTATACTTATATATTTGCATAACGTATTTTTATTACAGGTGCATCATCCAGTAGGACATTTCGTGGTTCCACATGTATGGCATATATATAGAACTGCCAACATCAGATGATGGTACAATATGATCCAGAGGGAAGACCAGTAAAGGAGACCGCACGGGAGATGCATTCCTCTTTTGGAGTGCTTGTGAGGTGGTCAGACAGTATTCCCATAGAGCCCGGAGATAGACAATTGATGGATGATACTATCAGAGACCGGGTGTGGGAGGAGATATGGATAAGTGCATCTTAATTATATTTATATATTTTACATGTTTACACTGTGTTTGATTGGAATAATTTTGTAATTGATTTTTGATAAGTTTGTGTAGAGGAGGTATGACTTTTCTGATCATGAGAGGGCTCAAGATGTCCGATTGAAGAAGATTAAAGAGTTGTACTAGGGCTACAAGGTCAAGCTCCATAGAGGATGGCTTGAGCACCGACGAGACACTCTAGAGGAACTTGTTCCTTGGATATAGGACTGTCCTCTGAGTCAATGGGAGAGGATGGTTACACATTGGAGGAGCCAGGAGTTCAAGATAAAATTACTAACTTTTAAATTTTTCAATACGCTTAAAGTTATATTTAAATATTTTAAAATATTTATTATTTATTTGAATACTTGTTAGGCTACCTTCCATCAGAATCGAGAGAATCGGGCATCCCAGGAGCATATGCACACTCTTGATTGTGAGTGTATGGCCAGTCGTGTGCATAGAGAGATAATAAATTCTAAATCTTACTAGATAAATTAAATTAA
Source organism: Cocos nucifera (assembly GCA_006176705.1). Taxonomy (NCBI): domain Eukaryota; kingdom Viridiplantae; phylum Streptophyta; class Magnoliopsida; order Arecales; family Arecaceae; genus Cocos; species Cocos nucifera. The sequence continues at coordinate 446,676 of QRFJ01000538.1, forward strand.
AATTTTTTTTATATTTTTGATAAACTAATCCATTGTTATAGTTGATGAGAGATAGAGTAATGCCCAGTTGTAGCAAGATCTTCCGATTCAGCCATACGAACAAGAAAGGCAAGCCGATGAATGCTACGATCGAAAGAATTTTTATAAGTATTAAATATATTAGTATATATGATTAGTATTATATTATTTCTTATAAAATTTTATTTGCATTTATAATCATAGGATCAGTTAGATGTACTCGTGAGCGAAGATCCGGATACCTCTGGCCCCCATGACCATCTGTCTCAGGTCTTGGGGCCTAAGCACTCTAGGAGGATCTGATGTAGGCCCGAATATATGCCCATCAGCTATTGGTCAGAGGCGAGCATCTCTTCATAGACTTTCAGTATCATCAGTCGGGAGGAGCTTAAAGCGGCATTGGCACAGACAGATCATGCTATGACGCGGCAGATCGGGCTGAGGAGTATGCATCTCATCTAGAGGACATCATGAGAGATATGGTATCGATGCTCAGCATGTATTTTGGAGGTGCCTTCACGAGCTTTGAGAATATGTTGGCGTGCATTGCAGCTCTAGCTCCTCCAGCTCTAACTTTTGATGTATTTTTTTAAAAAAATATTATAATAAATTTTATTCGATAATAAAATTTTAGCATTTTAAAAATATTTTTATGTTTATAATATTTTTTTATGTTATATATCTCTGCATTTATAGGTAAAATATATAAAAAATTAAAAAAATTATATTTTTTTAGTTATTCAAAAGCTACGATAGTGGTTTTACAATCGCTACTGTAGACATGCCAATCGCTATCGTAGGCAATATGTCAACCGCTGTATTAGACCTATGGCAGCGGTTACATAACCGCTTCCATAGACAAGCATATGGCAGTGGTTTAAAAACCACTGCCATAGATAAGCCTATGGCAGTGGTTTGAAAATCGCTGCAATAGACATTTTGATAGTAATTTTCATAACCGCTGCAACAACCACTGCCATAGACCTACAGCGATGGCTGCAGTGGTAGTGGTTGGCTAACCACTGTCATATCCTATAGCAGCAATTTTTTGGGCTATGGTAGTGGTTTGCTATGGCAACGGTTATAAACCGCTACCATAGCCTAGTTCTGTAGTAGTGGACCTAGCTTCGCGGGTCCTTTAAAATGGGTTGGATCAAGTCTAAGCAAGTTGGGTTGGATTGGGTCATAGGTCAGCTGACCTATTTATAGCCTTAAGGATGCCCAAGCTTTCATACCTTTGTTGCAACAATATAGGTCTTGAAAAGAGCATGGACGATTAGGGAAGATGTGCTATTGAATGGATGCCCGTAGGATTGGAGTTTATTGCTAGGTTTCTTGTTGTTGATGAGACTTATAACCTGGATAAATTCAAGTTCAAAGGGTTAAAGTGGAGCATCCATTTAAAGGAAGAAAATATCCAATTTTGGTAGCCCCTTTCTTATTCTTCAAATCTAAATCTTATATAGATTTCAATATTTGTAGTAGAATAACTCTATCATATTTCCTTATTGTGAAGTCCATTTTGAGTATGATTTTGTATTGAGTTTAATGCACAAATTAGGATTAGGGAACCATGTCGTACAAATATGCATCTAATGCATTGTAAGAGGTAACCTTTTGATTTATTAGTGCTGCCGCTGGGATCTAATTCTTCATTAAAGAAATTAGAGTTGAGTTGACATCCTTCGAGTAGGGGACTTGCAAAAGAAGTTTTGATTGAAGGTGGCTCCGGTGGGGACCCTCTGATGCTTAAGTCGGATTCAGAAAAATAGGAAGATAGAGCATTGAATATTAGGTTTTGCATACCTTTGAGGATCCCTCTTCTTGGCTTTTTATAGATGATAGAGATGATCGGATCAACTCGATGAACGTATTACTTCTTTTTAATTTAGGTATATCATGGCGAGATTATAGGCCAAGATCCTTGGGATACAATCGTTATCCTTTTTTTATTTATTCGTAATCAACTAAATAAAGTTGCAATTAGAATAGGACCCTAAAGCCATAGTCGATTTTGAGTAAGACTCTATTTTGAGAGTTCTATGCATATAGACGAAGTCAAAAAAGATAAAACAGATCTAGGTTAGACGCCGTGGTGTAGGTCGGCCAAAATAAGGGTTTGGCAAGAAAAGAAGTTTAGCAAGAATAGTAGCTCGATAAAAATAGGAGCTTGGTGGGAATAGTGGCTCGATGATTACCACTTAGTCCTGTATCCTGTGCCAAGTTTGAAGGGTCATTTGGCACACATAAGCCAAACTACAATTTGGAGGCCTTCTCAGCTGATATGCTTATTAAAGATCATAATAAATTACTTCGGAAAAGAATACTCTGGCAGAATATAGGTCTTTTAGCTGAACTATACTTCAGAATGAACCATATAGATTTCTAGATGAAGTTAACTTCGAAAGGATCCTTATAGGTCTTTTGATGAGGTACACTTTCGAAGGACCCTTAGTCTTCTGATGAGATACATTTTGGAAAGACCTTTTCTTTCAAATGGGCTAATAGGTTGAGTAACATAATGGATCACTATTTGAGATAGTAGATCTTCAACCGAAGTAGTCCTCATCTAAATTATAGAAATGTACTGTATAATTGGCTGAAGTTGTTTCTACATCAGAATTGGTATGACTGTCCATGTATTGCTAAGATTATCTTCTTTACCGAGGTTATCACATGTCACTCATCTGAGGATCATAATTTTACTCCCTAATATATCCCCCGCTTACTCCCTAGTTTAAATAATAATTAAACATAGGGAGAATAGAAGATGAGCTTAAAACTGAAGACACATGGTGACACCTGAGAGGAAAGGACAAGTCATACGCTTGACATCAAATCATATCATCAGAAGAGTGGGCGATCATAGTGACCATCAAATGCGGAACTCGAGGCACTATTTGCGATCTTTTGAGATGTGATAATTAATGCGCCAATGGAGGAAACAATTTAAAATTGCTTGCCATCGCTAGGTGTCATCTTTTCTTCGAATCATTTCAAAATTTTTTGGAGATTAAGAATTACTGTCATCACCCATAAATGAGTGAGGTGCCCCTCACATCTCATTTCTACCAGTACCATCTGAAATCATTCTTCTTTCTAGAGAGCTACTTCTTCTCCAAAATCGTTTGAAGCCTTTCAAAGAACTTGAGAGCTTTGCTAGCAGGTGAGGGTTTTTCCTGGCATCTTCTTCCTATGTTGTATTTCTTCATTTCTCTTGGGCTGAATATGAGAAGAGTCGAAAAAAGTTAAGCCGCAAGAGCCTTCTAAATCTTCCGCCACGTCTGAGTCCCTAATAGTTCTTCCATAATCCATCAATTCTAGTTTTGCCCCAAAAAAATACCATTCTATCTTGCAACTAGAGGATCTTAGCATGATTAGAGTCTAGTATGGTATTCCTTCTAAATTTAATTTAGAGATTTCCTGTTCTTCCGGTAGAATATGCAACCCTCCACCAAGTTGACTAGTCTTATACGAAGAATTCTTTTGAGCTAGTTTTAGGCTTCCTTTTCCTTCTTTTATAGTCAAACTCTTCCTCATTTTTGGAATGTCTTTAGGCTCAGCAGTCCCCAATTTCTTCGGCTTTATCATCAATTTTTTGATTGCTTGCTTTTTGGAAGGTATCAAATCTTCCGTAGATCATTTTTGTTGCTTGGGGCAAACCCAATGCATTCGAGCTTCAACCTTCTAAATTAAACAAAAATGATGAAAAATATTTTATGTTGTTGAAAAAGTCCAACATTCCAAACATTTTAAAATTGATCACCGAGGAGGTTTTATATTATGCTAGACTTAGTCTAGCTAACGAAGGGTTCTTTAATTCAATTTACTTCTATTCGTATGTTATAATCTTAGAAGTGCAACCTCATTGATCAAATGATTGCTTCTTCCTTTTCTCACTGCATCATTACTTGAGGATTTGTCCATTAGATAGGTTCCGCAACTAGATGGTGACTCCATAATAAACCCTAGGTTAAGAGAAGCCCTGAATACATTACCAATAATAAACCTGATTAGATAGGTTCCTACCTCTATCCTAATCGATCGATCCTTCTTGTTAGCACCTCTTCATTAAATAACAGGATTTTTGTCTTCATCCGACCCTCAGGACTCCAGCATCCAGATAAGCAATTGAAATTCTAATACCATTCTCTTGACATGTGCACACAGACATTTATGCTAGGAAAAACTATATTTTTCCTTTTTATATATATTACTACAATATATTAAACAGATTTTTATTTTTGTTTACCAAAGAGATTTTTTAAGGTCTCTTGACATTTGATTCTTCAATTAGTAAGTATATACATAATATCGAGTTTAATGAGGTATTTACATAAATCTACTCTATATGCAATGCGATAGGTGCAAAGCCCACAAACGTCTTAGACTCCTAGCTTTCCCCTTGTATCACTCCATTTTGCACCTTAATAGAAACAAGGAGATGAATGAGTCCAACTAGACTCTCAAAGCCTCCCATCCAAGATTCTTTCACCACACATGCATAGCACTTGGAGGATTCTGGTAGTTAGATGATGAAGAGGTAGGTGGTTTATATCATGTTGGATTGGATTAGAATTAATGTTGAAATGGATTGGGACTTGAACTAGCAGAGAAAAACTAAGCAAAGAGGATTCCTCAAAGGTACAATACGCAAGTGCTTTTGGGAGAAAAGGAGGGAAGATCGAGCACCTCTCATAGCTTGGGATTCCCCGCCATTGTGACGTGTTCCATATGTAATTATACACTTTATTTAGCTATACAGTTATTACAAAGGAAAGAAAGAATATGCACCTCTTAAAAGAAATTCTACTCAATAAGTGAAAAATATGAGCCACCATTTCTTTCCCACTTTCCTATTTCTTTCCCATCATTCTTGATTCCATCCTATAATATATCAAAGGGATTTCTTTTTTCTATGGTTCATTAAAGGGACTTCGTTAAAGTGTTTTGAAATTATATTTGTCTCTTAGGAGGTGTATGCTATTATAGAGTCTGTGGGGTATTTATGTAAAGTCTACGCTATATATAATGGGATAGCTATGGAGCCCGGCAACCATATAGGAGTGCAAAGATGTACAACTCAATAGGTAAGTCTACTCCTTATGACATCTTTAGAAAAGTGCAAGGATGTACAAGTCCAGAATGTGTTGGAATCTCAAAGACTCTCATCCATGTGGCATGTAGCACGTGGGATTTCTAGTAGTTTGGTAATGAGAAGGGTAGGCAGTATGGACTGGTTTTTCTTTCGTGTTAAATTAGAATTTGAAATGGTTTAGGAATTAGATTGGTAGAGAAAGTCGAACAGTGGTGATTCCATCAACGTATGCTACATTTTTTTTTTTTCCTGAAAAAGGGAGGGAAGATAGAGCTTCTCTCATCGTTGTAGATTTTTTACCATTGTAACTGCTTCCATTTATAATACACATGTACACTTTTTATATCTAAATTAGTTTATAAGGGTGAGGAGCAGATGCATCTCTTAATCTAAAAAGTGCATACTTATTGATAGCATGGTTACACTAGGGAGAAATCTATATTGAGACTGGCTAAGGATTTCCTCGAAATACTATTATTGGAGAACCTCCAAATCCGTTTTGGAAAAAGGAACATTTCCTTTGTATTTGCTTACCATCATTTATGAATGTTAAACTACGTATGTAATCCCATGTACTTCCTATAACTAGGGTTTTAAATTAAGAATTTATGCTTCTTATTCAGAATGCATTTTAGGAAATTCCATAAAAATACTTGTTTCATTTTTTGAAAACCTCTCAAACAATTTCTTTTATTCATCTAAAACAATTCAGTAAGATCTTTTTGCATAGGGAATGTAAGGCTTACTTTCACTTCCATACATCACTAGTTTAAATTTTCAAAGAAAAACTCTAAGCGAAAACTGACATTCTTACGTTCTCATATCTTTCCTTTTTACTTGAATTTCTTTAATACTTATTAGACCTCAAAACAATCAATTCATAACAAGATGGTGAAGTTGGATAAAACAAACTCTCTAAAACAGTAAAATGGCAACAAATGCAAATGGAGAGATTACAAGCTGGCTTGTAATGCATAAAGGGCTAAAGCAAGGGATCCTTTGTCACCCCTTCTATTCATTTTATCCATTTTATCGATGGATATTTTGCCCAGGATAATGGAGAAAGCAATATCAAGCAACATGATCAAAAATATTGAAGAGGAGGAAATAGTGGGTAAGGTACCATGCTTATAATATGCAGATGACACTTTGATCTTCTATAAAGCAAATTGTGAGTATGTGAGAAATTTAAATTTTTGCTCTACTTTTTTGAGAAATACAAGACTCGATGGTCCGAATCAGTCTTTGCAGGGAGGAAGAGAGGCTAATGGGTTGCAAGCAAACAAGTTTTCTAATTAGGTACCTTAGCCTCCCTTTGCATTAAAAAAGGATGCAAGTATCAGATTGAAATACTGTAAGAAAATTAGATTTTAATGATGGTATTAGCCGCAGCAATAAATTCCATCACTAATAAACTTTTTTGCCACCGCAACACCAACAAAATAACCAACACATGTATCAGGTTGGAACACTATAAGAAAATTAAATTTTAGCAATGGTATTAGCGATGGCAATAAATCTCATCACTAATAAAGTTTTTTGCTACTGCAATGCCGACAAAATAACTAGGCCATTGCTAATAATATTAGTGATGATAAATAAATTATTAGCGATGACAAAAGCCATCTCTGAAAATTTAAAAAAATATATTTTAAAATATTTAAATAAAAAAATTATTAGCGATGGTAAATTTAGATTATTAGTGATAGAAATATTGCGGTCGCTAATATTAAACTATTAGTGATGGCATGCACCGCCACTAAAATTATATAAAATTTTTAAATTTTTTTATAATATTTAAACAAAATAAAAAATAGTGATGGCATTTTTTAATATTAGCAATGAAAATCTACTATCGCTAATAATTTTTTTAAAAAAATTATTTAAAAGGTTATTGGCTTCAGAATTAGCGATTGCGTATTTTGCCGTCGCTAATAATCGTCCAACTTTGGCTCTTACCCAATTCGAATCTAATTCAAAATTTTGCCAAACTAAATTTAATTAAGTTTTGAATTTAAGTTCTACTTAAATTATAAAATTTAATTAACCTCAAATTAAATCAAGATTTATTAAATTAAATCTAATTTAAATCAATTATAGAAAATTGATATTTAATTTTGATTTAATTCGAATCTAATTCAAAATTCTACCAGTTTTAATTCAAGTAGACTTTTAATTCAAGTTCTACTTAGGCAGTAAAATTCAATTACTTTCAATTTAAGTCGAGCCTAATTAAATTTAAGCTGATTTAAATAATTAAAAAAATAATTTTTAATTTAGATTTGATTTGAATTCAATTCAAACTCGATTTGAATCTAATTTAAAATTCTGTCAAATATAATTTAATTAGGCTTTGAATTCAAATCCTATAGGGATTATAAAATCCAATTGATCTCAAATTAAGTCAAAATTAATCAAATTAAAGTTGATTTAAATCAATTATGAAAAAATAATTTTGAATTTGGGTTTAATTTGAATACAATTTGAACTTGATTCGAATCCAATTAGATTACTCGTCAATCCTAATTCAATTAGACTTTAAAATCCTGATCCTACACAGATAATAAAATTTAATTACTTTGTTATTAAGTTAAGCCAATTGAATTTGATTATAATCAATTAGGAGAAAATGATTTTCAATTTAGATTCAATCTAAATGTAATTAGAACTTGATTCAAATTCAATTCAAAATCCTGTCTAACCTAATTTAATTGGACTTTGAATCCAAGTCTTAATTAGATTGTAAAATCTAATTATATTCAAATTAAGTCAAATATAATTAAATTTAATATGATTTAAATTAATTATAAAAAAATAATTTTTAATTTGAGTTTGATTCAAATCTAATTCGAAATCGTGTCAAACATAATTCAATTAGATTTTGAATCCAAGTTTTAATTAGAATATTAAAATCCAATTAGCCTCAAATTAAGTCGAGTCTAATTAAATTAAATGTAATTTAAATCAATTAGAACTTAATTTATAAATTAGTTAAGTTCAAAAATTTAATAAAATTAAATATTGATTTTAAACCATCCAAAAAAATTAAAAAAAATTATATTAGCGATGACTTTAGCCACAGTAATGATGTCATTGCTAATAATTTTAAAATATTATTTTAAATATATAATTATTAGTGATGGAAATAATGTTACTGATGGCAATGTCTGTTGCTAATAATTTTTTGTATATTAGCGATGGAATCTGCCATCGTTATAATCTTCCCTCCTCATGCACCCTCATTTTCCCCCATGCCATCACCCACCGTCCTCTCATTTTTCTCTACCCCACCGCCTATCGAATCCTTATTTTTTCACCACCCCCACCTCTGCCCTCCAGCGTTTTTATCTGCCATTGCCACCGGCTCTCCCCTTCGGTCCCCCCACCACCCCCTCTTTCCCCCAATTGATGGCCTCCCCCCAGCTACACCCGACCTGCCTTCTTGAGCCCCTGATGCCTCTTGCTTCCTCGAACCCCCGACCCTTTGGTTCCCCTGCCACCCCTTCTCTTCCCTGGTCGGAGGCCCCTCCTCCCAGCTGCACCCAACCCGCCTTCCCAAGCCCCTGGCTGCCTCCCAGTTCTCCAAGCCCTCGGTCATCTCGATCCCCCGGTTGCACCTGGCTTGCCTCTCGAGCCCTCGACCGTCTCCTGCCTCCCCAAATCATTGACCCTTCGGTCCCTCCGCAATACCCTCTCTCCCCCAGTCGGCGGCCTCCCCCCGGCTGCACCCGACCCACGTTCCCAAGCTCCCAGCCGCCTCCCGACTCCTCGAGCCCTCAATCGTCTCAATCCCCCTGACTGTACCTGACCTACCTCCCCGAGCTCCCGATCATCTTCTACCTCTCCGAACCTTTGGCCCTTTGGTTCCCTCGCCACCCCCCTCTTTCTCGATTGATGGCTCCTCCCTAGCCATCTCTCCCAGGCTGCACCTAGCTTGCCTTCCCGAACCCCCAGCCACCTCCCTCCTGACTGCCTCTTGCTTCCTTCTCCGAACCTCCGACTACCTCCTACCTCCCCGAACCCCTAGCCTTTCGGTTCACCCCCTCTCTCCTCAAGCCATTTCCCCTGGCTGCACCTGGCCTACCGACCCGAGCCCCCACCGCCTCCTGCCTCCCCAAGCCCTCAGGCGCAAGCTCCTAGCCTTTCCAAGCTTCCGTTCATGAATGCATCCCCGAGCCTCAGTCCCTACTCTCCTGTGCCTCATTGTGCCTCAATTCCTGCATGCCAGCCCACGCATGCCTCAGTCCTATACGGTAATCTTCTTCTATTATAAGTATTAGCATCGATATTAGTGATAGCTAATACCATCACTAAAAATTATTTTTTTATTTAAATTATATTAGTTAAGCATAATTAGATATTAAAAGTTAAACATGAGGCTAAGACATGTCCTGTGTGCTTCAATCTAAGCATGCAGTGCGCTCGAACCAAGAAAAAATTTGGGCTGCATTGCAAACACTAGCTTGAGACGTGCCCTACATGCTCTGGTCTTGACATGCAGAGTGCTCAAACTGAGAAAAGGTTTAGGCTACATTGTAAACACCAGTCCGAGACATGCCCTGCACACTCTGATCTTGGCATGCAGAGCGCTTAAATCAAGAAAAGATTTGGGTTGCAAACATGAGGCCAAGATGTATCCTACGCACTTCGATCTCAGCATGTAGAGTGCTCGAACCGAGGGAAGGGTCGGGCTGTATTGTAAACACTAGCCCGAGACGTGTCCTGCATGCTTAGATCTCAGCATGCAGAGTGCTTGAATCGAGAAAAGATTCGGACTACAAACATGAGGCCGAGATGTATCGTATGCACTTCAGTCTCAACATGCAGAGCGCTCAAATCGAGAAAAGATTTGGGCTGCATTATAAACACTAGCCCGAGATATGCCCTGCATACTTCGTTCTCGACATATAGAGTGCTCGAATCATGAAAAGATTTGGGCTGCAAACATGAGGCCGAGATGTGCTCTACGTACTTCAATCTCGACATGCAGAGCGCTTGAACCGAGGAAAGGTTCGAGCCATATTGCAAACACATGCTCGAGACATGCCCTACGCACTTTGGTCTTGACATGCAAAGCGCTAGAACCAAGAGAAGGTTCGGGCTGCATTGCAAATACGAGCCCAAGATGTGGATTTATGACAAATTACAAGCATTGGTACTTGTATGGGAATTGATTCATGGGAGACAATTGCAAGAGCTTCGAAGGCTCTACTTGCTTAAGACCTTGCTAATGTACAAGAGCATAACGGTAATAGGCTCGAGCATATGATTAGTATATTTGGTGGATTTGATCTAGTTATTAGTGGAAGCTCATGTAATAACCTTTCAGATAGCAACCATCATAGTCATGATGAATAGGATTGCTATGATTATAGTCATGCTTATCCTCTATAGGATTGCTACCTCCTAGAGGCTAAGCAAGGCTATAACTATAGCAATCCCTCTAGTCCATCACGACTATGATGGTTACTATCTGAAAGGTTATTACATGGGCTTCTAATAATAACCAGATCAAATCCACAAAATATACTAATCATATGCTCGAGCCTATCACCATTAAGCTCTTGTAAATTAGTAAATATATTGGATAAGTAAAGCTTCTGGTCCACGCATATTGTCTCCTACATCTTTCTATGTAGGTACCAATGCCTGTAGTTTGGACTTGAAGCTTGCCAGATGACTAAACTGTGCAAGCACATAAATTTTATTTTCAAGTTATTATTTTATTTTTTAGTAAAATTTATATTTCTGATTTGCAGCTCGAGGAGGCGGTCGGGGGCTTGAAGATAGAGGCTATGATGATTGCTTGTGTGAGATGCACCTAAATGGAGGTGATGCATTCTATTCTTATTATTGTATGGTCAAGCTTGGATGGTCTGTTACATTGTAGATAACTGCTTGCAGCCATCTCACCATACTTTGGTGCACAAGAACTTGCAATGTAAGGCGAGCTTGGATGGTCTATTATATCGCAGACAACCACTTGCAGCCACCTCAAGGTTAAAGGTGCAGAGGAACATGCAATGCCTTATTTTTCAGTAGCAGATCTAAGCCTTCTTCACATTTTCATGTATTGAGATTATCATGTACTGCTAGATGAGAATCAGATAATGCTTAAATCATGGGATCAGTAGACCAACACATTATCATGTATTATTGGATGAGAAACATTGGACTACTGATACATTATAAATGCTTACTAATAATCTTTGTTATATGTGAGTTAAATTTTGATTGTCTTGTTATATTTTGATAGATATTTTGTTTGAACCAATTTTTAGGTCATCTACTTGCTTTGATTTTTATTTTTATTTTTAGATATCATACATCATATCTTTTAGAGGTTAGAGCTATTCCAGCCAAGGACAGAGCTTTCAAGGAGAGAGCGATCATGTGGCTAGCAACATGGATTTGCACGTCTCATACTGGATGATAGGAGGTCATTAGTGACCCCACAGTCATACGTAGTAGCAATCGGCTCACAGACATAAAGTCGTGGTCGAGGACCTACCCAGCTCGTGGCACTTCCGACTCAGCCAGAGGATAGACAGCTCATCCACATTCAGAGCCGCTCGTAAGTACTACAACTTTAATTAATATATTTCTAATTTAGTAATTCTAGAGTTAATATTTATTATTCAAAATTAATTTTGCAACATGTTTAGAGAGTCTGAAGTATCTCGTGTTATCGGCATCATTCGATGTTTGATGTTGGGGCTGGTAAACGAGTTTTCCAGCTGGCCGTCTAGAGCATGTGATGCAGCATGGAGGATATTTTTAGTAAGTCAAAACTAGGTTAATTTATAAATTTTTGATAAGTTAGTATTTTAATTACATACAAATACATGCTTGCTTCTATCTTGCAAGACTACTACCGATTCGAGACTCTCCAAGATGAGGAGGCTGGTCGTCAGATCTTCAAGGAGATGGCCACACGAAGGCTCTGAGATAGCCTTTATAGCCTCAGGCAGTCCACCATCCAGCACTCTAGTTCTCAATCACCATCGGACTGAGATCCTTCATGGATTACTGGATGTGGGTGAACATATGGCAGGCCCTTACAAGCAGTGGAGCAGTGAAGAATACTTCGGTAGGCGGTAGAGGATCTGACAGAACCGAACCGTCAAGTAGGATCTGATTAGACATACGGGTGATTCGATCGGCATACATGTTATGATCGACAAACTAGTAAGAAATCAATATCAAAGCTCTTCACTAGAATTATAAAAATTCTTATATGCATGTTTTAATTAATTTAATTTTATTATTTACTTATTGTAAGCATGGTAGTTGAATCATCCACCAGACCAACTGCAGTTTTGGTAGGCCACACATTAGTCTAGATAAACTGGTGATTATTTAGATTCTACATTGCGACGAATCATGGTAATAGCTTCAAATTCTATTTACTAATTAAGTTATTATAGGATCTAATTTTTATGTTATAGCTAATATATTTCTTAACTATGTAAACTTGTTATGCGGAGTATATTGATGAGAGGTACGGTGATGACTCATCTTCTTAGCCCCTCTTGACCTTGAGGGATGGCTGATGAATACTCAACCTAACTATGCTAACACTCAATCACTAATTTGGTCGAATTAATAATCTGATGACGCACCTCCTTAATAGTCTGATCAGATATCAGCTATCTTTAGGAATGTCTAACCTAACTTTTAATTCAAGACTAAGATGGTATATATTGCAAATTTATCTATTTTACTCGAGGATGAGTAAAGTTCAAGTTGGAGGATATGATGAATACATTAAATATATATATAAGTATTAATTTATTATATTAATTTATCTTTATTTTTTAAGAATTGATACTTTTATTTTATCTTTTATAGAAAAAAGATTATTGATGAAAAGATCTTGATTTATAGGTTATAATGAAATAAATTTGAAGCAAATCAGAGTTAAAACGGATCTAGAATTAATTTTCAAAAAAAAAATAAAAAAATTAAAAATGGCTCAGCCACTGTAGCTGGCTTAGCCAGCGTGCTCAGTCAAGCCATCGTAGAAGAGCTAGCCAGCGTGCTAGCAAGCCAGCCCAACCAAAGAAGCCAGCCCACCAAGCTGCCAGCCCGTAGAACACATGCATGAAGCCCATCAGGCCTGCCGGTGCATGGTAGGCCGACCTATCGATGCATGGTTGACCGATCGATTGGTCCACTGATCCAAGTGTGGACCATCCAACTCAGCAGGTGGAACCAATTAGCAGCCACCGCATGGTGCACCTGAACCCTTAAAGGGTTTACCTAAAAAGGCATGCGACTCAGAGGGGTAGAACCATCATTTCCTCAAGCAAAAACACGACGCGATTGATGGAGGTCTTCAGAGGTCCTGAAAAGTGCCATCCGATAATTTGTGTTCATCCCGCTCAAGATCCAATGGCCAGCATGCTTCCTAGTTTGATTCAATAGTACCCACTAGTTTTGCATGATCCGACGGTCAGAAATCATGCCGATCGAGATCCAACGGTCAGAAGGCATTTTCAACTTGATTAAGGAAATCTCAGCAGGATCTGATAGTCAGAAATCGCCTGATTAGGCAATCCAATGGTCCAAAATCAATCCGAGTCCTGATTAAGTTATAAAAGATGGATTTTGATGCGATCTAGATCGTTTAAGCTCGATCCAGTAGCTGAAATTCATCACAGTGATTAGGAATCCGACCTAGACTTGATTTTCATGCCTTTTCTCCCTTTTTAACTCTATTTCTTCCATATTTCTTTCTATAAAAATCCCCCTAAGCTAAACCAACAGGGGATAAGCTTCCCCACTTGGGGAATCAGCCCCTCCAAATCTCTCCAAGCTCTCCTAAGCCTCTCCGAAGCCCTTCCTTCGCCAACAGCAAGCTCTCCTCTCCCTATTTCTCTCTCTTAAGCCCTTCTTTCTTCAAGCTTTCATCTTTTCTTTTCACTAAATCTTTCTTATTTCTCCACCAAATTTCACTCTCCTGCTCCTGATTTCTGCAACCAGCTATGGTTCAGCCTCTTTTACGAAGTATCATGAAGACATCAACGAAAAGCTTCTCGATAGCCGGCTGATCCTCTCTTTCTCAAGAGATCATTGTGATCTTATTTTGATGATATTTTCTATTTTTCATCTTTTATGTTTCTTTTTAATTTACAATAAAGAGTATTTTTAGTTATAATATTTTTATGTCTTTATTTTCTTACGATTAATCTAAAATAGTTTATTACCCTTAGGATGAGCCATAATTTATGGGTACAGTTTGTGCTCTTAGAATAGATTATATTTAGATTAATTCTTGATATTATATCTAAATCAATTTAGACTAGCCTATAACTTTAAGGAACGAGCTGTGATCCAAGGGTACAGGCCATGCTCTTTATAATAGGTTATATCTTTATTGATTAGATATCAATTACAACATATTAAAAAGAATACCAGCTATCAGATAAGAGCTCAATTGAGATCCTGAGAATCCATCTCCATACTTGCAACTTCTCTTTTAATTAATTTATTATTTTATTTACTTTCATAATTAATTTAAGTAGCCTTTTAATTAATCTACTTTTAATCAATTTTAATCTTGCTTTTAAATGCAATTAACACAATCCCTGTGGATTTGATCCTAATTCATCCTATCTATATAGTAGTGAGTTAGGTTTTATTTTTGACCACCTATGATGGTGATCAAATTTTGGCATCATTGTCGAAGATCATGATTTCATTACTTTAAAAAAATAAAAAAAATTAAAAAAATTAAAAAAATTAAAAAAAATTAAAAAATTTCACTGACACTGCATAAGCTATTTAGAGATTAGTGATCTAATCACAGAATCTAACAAGTAAAATTAATTAATTTAAGTTTGATTATCTAACATAACTTGGACATCTTAAATTTTTGCATCTCATCTTCATAAGATACTTTAAGGATACTAAACCTAATTAAATAAGATAAGATGGAGATTTGATTATCCTTTCTTAGCCCAAAAATCACAAACCTTCATATTGCATTAATCTAAGCCTTTAATTCTTAAAATCAATTAGATGTTAACTCCTAAGTACATTCAAGCTCATTAGGACAAGGAATCCTAAGAGTTGGACCGAGTTAGGGTTAGTCAATTCAATTAGTGTCTAAGACAAGTAGTTCAGGGATGACTAGGTCCGAAGGAAGATTGTTTATAATTGATTCTATTAACTTATCTGGCCAAGCACAATTGGTGTCTAAGGCAAGTAACGGAGGGACTCCCACCGATCTTACATTTATCTGGCCAATTGAGTAGCTGATTCTTTACTTGGAGGGCTTAAAGATGATCTTAGCAATTAGGAGCTATCTAGATCTAGGATAACCCTTAGCTAGGATTGATTGTATAATTTGATTGCTAACTAACATCAAACCTAACTAAAACTTTTCTCACCTATTTTTGAGATTTAGGACTCTCTAGACACTCATCTTTAGAATTTCTTTCATCTTTTTTTATCTTATTAAAAAAAATCTAAAAATCTAAAAGAAATAATATCTATTTGTGTTTGCTTTAAGATATAATTATAGGTTATTTACTTGGGTGTTGTTTATCATGATCTGAAATTTAATCCCTAGATCCTGAAATTGAACGAACCCTTAGAGCTAACAAATCTAGAATTATGGCTACACCCTTTCGCCAATTGAGAGAATACTTTATCCCTTTTTCTTATACCTATGACCCCTATACACCTATGTATGAACTTAAGAGCGGTGGAATCTATGAGACTGGAAACTCCATAGATATCCGCAATAAGGTAGATGAGTTGTTTCAAAAATTTGACCGTCTATTAAATATGAGATACTCTTCTGCCTCATCTTTGTATGTGTATGACATTTATTCAAGTCCCCACTATCTAGTTAGTGAATGTCCAGCTGCATATCGACCTTGAAAATTTGCACATGAGCAAACTTACCCAGCCCCAACTTAGACCAATTATTATAACCCTTACTCCAACACCTAAAATCTAGGTTGGGAAAACTATTCATATTTTTATGAGATATCACAACTAGCAATCAATTATAAACCTAATTATCCGGATGAAACTTATATGGCATACCAATATTATAATGTTTAGCAACCCTTTTCAAGTGCTTATAGTTCGACATTTAAAGAAGTTTTACATATATTAGAAGAGCTTAATATGAACATTTACTCCCACACTCAATTAATAGCCAAGCTAGAAACCCAAGTTAGCTAGCTAACTACTGCATTCAATAGTTGAGAGGCGAAAGAATTATCTAGTTAGCCCATAAGTAACCCAAGGGAGCAATATATAGCTGAGAGCTCCAATGTTCATGAAACCTTTATAGAACTGCCTATACAAACCAAAAATTATTTTGAGATGGATGTACCTAAAGATGTAATTAGGGAAGCTATCCTTAGAATTATTTCTCAAAATCCAGTGCATACATGTAGAGATCCTTTTAGGATGGATGATTTTAATATAGATAGGTATACTGAAAATATGAACACATCATTAGAGCCATCTAATTTTAGCACTATTTCACCATGGGTTGAGAAATATGAATCAATACCAATTTCAATAGCTTTTCCTCTAGAATCACCACCTTCTCTAGAACTGAATCCTCCCTTGATTACCCTTGAGTATGCATGTTTGGAACCAATTGATATCCTTTCGGTACCCATTATATCGAACGCAATCCTTAATCCAAAAATTTAATTTATGAGCATATTAGAAGAATAAATTGAAGAAATTCTCACTAAACAAAGGTCTGAGCATAGGGTCATAAATTATCTTCTTAAAATTAAAAAAAATTAAACTGACTAAGAATAAGGTTGTGAGTTATTTTCTAAAAATTGATGATAAAATACTAAAATTTATAAATAATGGGATTACAAGCCATCTTTCTAAGATTGGCAATCCAAAATTATTAAAATTTATCAATCTAATTTTTGACACAGGATAAGTAGAATCGCTTGGTCTGGCTGAAGACCATAAACTTAGCGCTTATTAGGAGGCAATCCATCGTTTATTTTCTTTCTTTCTCTTAAATTTTTAATTTTTTTATTTTCTTTTGTAGGACACTAATAAAGATGATTAGCCCAAGTTGGGGGAAGCACATCATCAAAATATCCTGTATGAATCTGATAGAGTATAATAAAGGACCTACAAACAACAAACTAGATTGTACCCCACCTTGATAAATATTTTAATTTTTTGCTTTTTTCATTGAGGATAATGAAAATTAAGTTGGAGGGGAGAATAACTAACTTTAAAATTTGTGGATCCTCGAGTATGATTTGAAATAATTAGTTTTATATATCCAAACTTTATTTTGATTAAAAGTTAATTAGACATCCTAATTAATGAATGATTAATGATCTAGATAATTTTAGAGATATTAAAAAATAAATTATTAAAAAAATTTAATAAATGATAGAGTTTAGATCAGATCAAATTTTAAGAGTGATTTTAAAATTCTCTTCTTACTGATCTCAATAAAAAATCTACTTCATGAGAGTTGGATGAAAATATCGAAATATGCAAAAGTATCCCTTAAAATCTACTTAAAAAATATATATTAATTTTTCACTGAGTAACCGGGCCTTTTCGCCTAAGTAAGCATTATGGTTCGCATAAAAAGATCGGCACTGTGAATTAAAAAAAAGGTTTAGCATTGTCTTACGGAGTAACCAAGCTCCTTCGTCTAAATAAGCATTATGGTTCACGTCAAAAGATGAAAATGCAAGAATCTAAATAAATAAATAAATAAATAAATAAAATAGTAGATAATAAGAGAACTAAATTGTAAGAAGATAATAAACCCAGCTCACATCAAGTTAGATAATTTAAAGAGTAAAGTAGAAAATTGGTGAAAGAAGATTTCTAAAAATTTTAATGGCTAACACTCAACCACTAATTGGATCGAATTAATAATCTGATGACATACCTCTTTAATAGTCTAATCGGATATTAGCTACCTTTAGGAATGTCTAACCTAACTTTTAATTCAAAGCTAAGTCAGTATATATTGCTAATTTATCTACTTTATCCAAGGATGAGCAAAGTTCAAGTTAGAGGGTGTGATGAACACATTAAATATATATATAAAAGTATTAATTTATTATATTAATTTATCTTTATTTCTTAAGAATTGATATTTTTATTTTATCTTTTATAGAAAAGAAGATTGTCGATAAAAAGATCTCGATTTATGGATCACAGTAAAATAAATTTAAAGCAAATCAGAGTTAAAACAGATCTAAAATTAATTTTCAAAGAAAAAAAGAAAAAAATAAAAAAATTGAAAATGGCTCAGCCGCCGCAACTAGCTTAGCCGACGCGCTCAGCCAAACCATCGTAGAAGAGCTAATCAGTGCGCCAACAAGCCGGCCTAGCTAAAGAAGCTAACCCGCCAAGCCGCCAGCCTGCAGAACCCACACACGAAGCCCATCAAGCCCGTCGGTGCACGGTAGACCGACCGACCGATCCACCAATCTAGGTGTAGACCATCCAACTCAGCAGATGGAACCAATCAACGACCACTACATGGTGCACCTAAACCCTTAAAGGGTTTACCAAAAAAGGCACGTGGCTCATAGAGGCAAACCCATCATTTCCTCAGGCAAAAATGCGATGCGATTGGTGGAGGTGTTTAGAGGTCCCAGTCCACACAGTCTATGGCATAGGAAAAGTGCCATCCGATGGTCTGTATTCATCTTGCTTGAGATCCAATGGCTAGCATCGCTTTCCAGTTTGATTCAATAGTACCCACCAATTTTGTGTGATCCGATGGCTAGAAATTGCATTGGTCGATATCCAACAGTCAGAAGGTATTTCTAACTTGATTAAAGAAATCTCAACAAGATCTGACGATCAGAAATCACCTGATTAGACGATCCAACGATCTAAAATCAATTCAGGTCCTGATTAAGTTATAAAATATGGATTTTGATGCGATCTGGACCATTTAAGCTCGATCTAGTGGCTGAAATTCATCACAGTGATTAGGAATTCGATCCAGACTCGATTTTCATGGCTTTTCTCTCTTTCTAACTCTATTTCTTCCATATTTCTCTTTATAAAAACTCTCTTAAGCTAAACCGACGGGGGATAAGCTTCCCCTCTTGGGGAATCAGCTCCTCCAAACCTCTCCAAGCTCTCCTAAGCCTCTTCAAAGCTCTTCCTTCACTAACAGCAAGCTCTTTTCTCCCTATTTCTCTCTCTCAAGCCCTTCTTTCTTTAAGCTTTCATCTTTTCTTTTCACTAAACCTTTTTTATTTCTCCACCAAATTTCACTCTCCTGCTCCTGATTTTTGCAACCAGCTGTGGTTCAGGCTCTTTTACAAAGTATCAAGGATGAAGACGTCAACGAAAAGCTTTCCAATGGCCGGCTGATCCTCTCTTTCTCAGAAGATCATTATGATATTATTTTGATGGTGTTTCTATTTCTCATCTTTCGTATTTCTTTTTAATTTATAATTAAAACTATTTTTAGTTATAATATTTTTATATCTTTATTTTTTTGTAATTAATCTGAAATAGTTTATTACCCTTGGGATGAGCCATGATTTATGGGTATAGTTTGTGCCCTTGGAATAGATTATATTTAGATTAATTCTTGGTATTATATCTAAATCAATTTAAACCAACCTATAACTTTAAGGAACGAGCTGTGATCCAAGGGTACAAGCCATGCTCTTTATAATAGGTTATATCTTTATTGATTAGATATCAATTACAACATATTAAAAAGAATACCAGCTGTCAGATAAGAGCTCAATTGAGATCCTGAGAATCCATCTCCATACTTGCAACTTCTCTTTTAATTAATTTATTATTTTATTTACTTTCATAATTAATTTAAGTAGCCTTTTAATTAATCTACTTTTAATCAATCTTAATCTTGCTTTTAAATGCAATTAACATAATTCCTATGGATTCGATCCTGATTCATCCTATCTATATAGTTAAGTTAGATTTTATTTTTGACCGCCTACGATAGCGATCAATGGCTCAACGCCATCGGAAGGTGAGTAGAAGTCGGGTCATAGGATTCGGCTACAGCTTCAACCCTCCACCACCTCGATACTCTTTGGCATCCTCATAGGCCTCATCATCCTAAACCTGAAGTGATGCGCACATGGAGGAGGTCGTGCAAAGATTTTTGAGCCAGCAACCTCAGAGTCTCCTAGATGCCATCCGCAACACGATCGTAGAGCTTCTCTGGGATCCATAGCTGCGCAACCAGCTAGACTCATCGTTCCAACCATTATATTAGGTATATATATTATAAGATTATTTTAACTATTTTTAATTTTTATTTTTAAAAACTTTGTATATTTAGGTTTGAGTCTGAGAAGGAAATTTAGGGGCTAAAAATTCATAGCCCAGAGGTGTCTATAGCTCCGTATCATCAAATGAAACATATAGAAATAATCTATTTAAAAATTAAAAGAGTGTATTGAAAGATATATCTTCGTATCGAAAGATATGCCTCCATATCAAAACTTACTAATATTATTTTATTTTTTTCATTACAGGATACTGGAAATATCCAGCTCTCATCCACCAGCTGCTAAAGAGAAACAGGAGAAAGAGGAGGCTAACGGTGATGAGGATCGAACTTGATTTTTTTTGATATATTATATTTTTTATATTACTTATAAAAAATTATATAATTTTTATTTTTAATATAATATAGTTAGTTTTTAATTTTTGATTGTCATATTATCTTTAAATTTTAATTATAATAGATATTAGGAATCATAATTCATTATAATTAATTAAAATAGATTTTAAAAATATTATTATTAATTTTAAAAAAAATTGAATTAAGTATTACCATCGATATTAGCAATGATAATTATCGTCGCTAATATTTTTAAATTAATTTTTTATTTAATTTAAAGATTAAATAAAATTTAAAATGGCATTAGAGATGGAATAATTTGTCACTAATAATTATTAGCAACGGCATTAGCAATGAAGGCGCCATCGCTAATATTTTTTAAATTTTTTTAAAAAATTAATTAGAAATAATTTTGTTTCATCTCTAAAGCCGTCGCTAATTCTTTTATTAGTGATGTCATCTTTTATCGTCGCTAATGATCCTAATTAGTGATCAGAATTTTTTAGATTGGCTTTTACGATGGTATTAGTGACGATATAGGTATTAGTGATGGTGAACGAACTATTAGCGATGGTATTTTGCCATCGTTAATAATTCAGTTTCTTGTAGTGGAACTTTCTTATCGAAAAGATTGAAAAAAAAAAAAAAGCTCCTGGAAAGGTAAAATGTTGAGCATAGGAGGTTGTGTAACCCTAACCAATATAATGTTAAGAGCAGTGCCAACTTACTGGATGTCATCAAAGATTATTTTAGTGCAAGTTATCAAAAAAATAGATTTAATAAAAAGATGCTTTCTTTGGAGAGGTCACAATAGCTACACAGGAGGACATAGCTTAGTAAGATGGGAGAAAGTTTGGAGACCAAGGAAACAGGGAGGACTGGGGGTTATAAATCTTAGTATATTCAATAAGTGTCTGATGCTTAAATGGTGGTGCAGATACTTGTCGAGCAAGCAAAGGTTGTGGAGGAAATTCATTCACGATTCATAATATAGATCAAAGCCTCCTAGCATTCCTTCTACTCTCATAGCCATTCAAGCCTCCTTGCCTTTGCGAGATACCTTGAAAATTCAAAAGTAGTTCTTTCAAAGTGTGAGGTTCCGGCTGGTTAATGGGTATCATATCGCATTATAGCATGATTACCAACACGTTCACAGCCCACCATGTTCGTCATTCCCCTTGGATTTCATCTTGGCCAATAAACCAGAAGCGTCGGTGGAATAAGTGACCGTGCACCCCAACAAAAACTTAGGAAGAACGAGAAGTCTACAACTAAACAGAGAAGAGGATGAAGTAGACTAGAACTGGTCCAAAGACAAGATCTTCACTATTAAAAATGCTTACCTCTTCTTCTTAAACGGAGGAATCAGTTCGCTAAGTCTAACTAGGGGCTGCCACTGCCAGAAAAAATCAAGATCTTCAACTGGTTCGTATATTAAAATAAGATCCTTATTGATGCAAAATCTGGTTATCACTAGAATCGAGGCTGAAGTTGGAGAAGATGAGGTCGCCATCGGTGATCGGCAAAACAAATCTCGTCTGGAGTCAGGGGTGGTGGCTCCCATAAGACCCTCTGATGATCAAGTTAACTCTTTCGGCCAATAGAAATGGAGTGCTTAGAGAGATTTTAGCAGAGTTTTTTAGAAAGAAATCAAAAGCTTGGAGAAGAAGGCATATCTGGAGAATTCCTTATATAGGCAGAGCCCATAATAAATTAATAGTGACAGCCGTAACCATCTGATAGTGGACCATTCAGGATCACGTGCAGTTTGTTATGGAGAGTAGTATCTATTGTCATGATGTGCCAGCCTGTTAGGACTTGATAGCTGAAGTTCGGATAGGATAGCTGCAGGCGATGAAGAGTTTCTAGGTATTGTTATTCCAGAGGAGTTTGGAGGTTATCAAGGCTGACTGTGCATAGGCTGTTGCTTACTATTTGCTATGTCGACGGCGTGCACCAAGGTCCTTTCGGACTGCTGGAAGGGGTTCGGACGAAATCTTGCTAGAAGAGAAGCTCGATCGAGCGAGGCCCTTCAAGCAATTAGAAGAAGAAGTTCGGGGGGAGTTTGTCTGTAGGATAAGTCCGGAAGGAGTTCGACTGGTGGAGAAGTCCGACTGGAGAAGAAGTCCGGCTGGAAAAGAAGTCCGAGAGGAGTCCGACCATCGAAGGAGTCTGGCTGAAGGAGAAGTCCAATAGGAGTTCAATTGGCGAAGAGGTCAGGAAGGAGTTTGACTGATGGAGAGGTCCGGAAGGAGTTCGACTGGTGGAGAAATCCGGCTAAAGGAGAAGTCCGGCAGGAGTTCGACTGGCGGAGAAGTCCAGGAGGAGTTTGATTGGCGAAGAGATCTGGAAGGAGTTCGACTAGCGGAGAAGTCCGGCTGAAGAAGAAATCTGATAGAAATTTGACTGGCAGAGAGGTTCGAAAAGAGTTCAACTGGCCCCCAAGCTTGCCAGGCTAGATTGCCCAGGAGGTCGCTCTCACTGTTCAAGTTCATCTGAAGGGGATCCCATGATAGGAGGGTGACTGAGATTACTCTGAGACTAGACATTTAGCCAAACTTTAGTGAGAGTGGATTTATCCCCAACAATAATCCTCCTACTCTCGAGTTTGAAACTTGAAGAAAGGAAGTACAGATGCGACTATCAAAGTTCTTTTTAGCCTCCCACGCCCGTCAGGATGGGATGTCTTGACATCTTAACCCCATTGGCGTCGAAATTTCATAAATACGAGATAACCCAAAAAGATATTTTTTGAGCCTCTCATCGAAACTCTATCCAAGGTACGATGCAATTAAAGATCTGCCCATCGCCACTTCTCTACCATGATGAGTGGAACACGTGGCACACATAGATCGACCGAATGAGATCTACAATCATAACTGTTTCGAACTTTTCTTGGCTATTAAAGGCCTTTTTCCTCCTCTGGAATCTATTCTATCCGAGTCTTCTTCCTTCCTTCTGAAGCCCTCGTCTTCCTTTTGTCCGAGAATCCTGATTCCTTCTTGCACCCTCTCTGCTCCCAAGCGTTCTTCTGCTTGATTTTCATCATGCTCACCATCTTCTTATCTTTCTCAGTCGACTTAGGTCAGCTTTTCAATCATTCTCTTTGAGCATTCGCACTTCTTAGACTTCTTGCTCTTTCAATTTTCTCTAGGAAGTCTCTACATTTTATTTTTCTTGATTTTTGAGGATTTTTTTAGGGTTTCTTTAGATCCGTATGTCTTCTAAAACCTTCCAATCTATTGGTTCATGGAGCTCGTCCGGGCCGACCTTCCTAGATCCTGCTCCTCTAGCCAAAATTAATCTTAGGAGTATGTCCCATCAGTCTTTTATCCCGGATACTATTTCTTATGTCCTTACTCTAAATGACTTCTTCCTGATTAGGATACAGTATGGCATCCCATCAGAGTACGACCTCAAACTCCTCGGGTTAGGCGACCGTGCTAGTTCGCCTCCAGTCGATCAATTTTGTTTGTACCTAGAAGTCATGCACGCCGAGCTTCAACTTCCACTTCCTCCTTTCGTCATCGCATTTTTTCACTTTTTGAACATTTCTTTTGCTTCTGTAGTACTAAACTCCATTCGGTTCATAATTGACTTTCTTTTTCTTTTTCATCTGGCCAAAGTTCGGCCAACCATCTCACTCTTTCAGAATTTTTATATCTTCAAATGCCATCCTTTCGTAAAGGACTGATGGTACTTCTCTCCTTAGTTCGATAAGAAGGAATTACTGAAAGGTGCTCCTTCTTTCATTCATAACTGAAAGAAGAAGTACTTCTTCATTCGATGTTCGATCTTAATGCTTGACCTTCCTCCTTGGAGTTTCCTTAGGGAGTCAGTCCATCGAGCCCCTAGTTTAGATGGAGCCAACCTAGAGTCTTCTAATAAGCTCAAGGCATACCGAGCTCCTCTCCTTTCCGACCTTCTGAAGGAGCAGATCTTATTCAATCTTAGCCTAAGTCCTATTAACTCTGCTGGTAGTTAAATGTGTTTATATGCATGTATATAAATATACATATGAACTCTCATAAAGTTTCATATGTACCTTGATTGACTATAGTTTTTTCTTTGTTGCAGAGATGGATACTAATGTTGTGGAGAGGCTCACCAAGGGCCTTTATGCCCAAAAGTAGAGGAAGGGGGCGGCCTCAGGTGGGAGTTTGAAAAGGACAAAGGTTGGTGGCCTGAGTTTCGAGGTTTCGAGCATCCCCGCGGTCGCTCCCAAAGTTGCTCTGGGCATTGAGGTCCTTTCAATCACCGAGGACAGTGTCAAAGGCATGGGTTCTCAGCCTCCCGCATCCTCGAGCCTCCTTGCAGGAGGATCGATGTCGGAGCCCTCCATTGAGAGGAGAAGAGGGGATGGAGATGACAAGAATAAGAAGAAGGCCGCTATCGTGAAGGTGGTCACAAGCTTCATCCAGACAGATCAAGCAACAGTGGCGGCGACGATCTAGAGGTGGACCCCTTCGACAATCCGAACATCATCCGAGATCTGACCGACAAGTTTGCCTTGCCCGAAGAGGTGGACCACCTAGCCGACCTTAATCGGACGTAGTTCGTTTGGGAGTTTCTTGGAACTTTTCTTAAGGTAATCATCTTGCCGTACTTCTTTTTCATTTTTTTTTCTTCTTTTCTTTATCTTACTATGACTTGTCCATGGTAGTCGGGCCACCACATACTGGCCCACCTCAAGAGGATAAATTGTTAGGAGGTAGAAGTGCTGAAGGTCCAGGGGGACCTTCGACCTGAGATCGATTGCCTTCAGGGGAAGGTTGCTGAGGCTGAGCACCTTGTGGAGGAGAAGGCAGCAAAAAATGAGAGTCACCGAAGAGCACTTCGAAAGGAGGAGCTCATCTAGACTGGGCTCAAGGATGCACTGGCCCTGAAGGAGGAGAAAAAGGAGACTGAGATTAAGGTTGCCGAGTTGGAAGTCAGAATATCGAAGTCTATTTTGGAGGTGGCAGCTCGAGCCGTGGAGGAGTTCAAGACCTCCTCCAAAATGAAGGACTTAAATATCGCATTCGGCCAGAAGGCACTCATAAAGAGCTTCGAACTCTGTGAAGGCAGAGTGGTCCGAAGGTTTTTCGAGCTTGATCTTAGCTTCCTGGAAGAGGAGCTCGATGAAGAAGTGAGGCCGTCTGGTGCTGCATCTGACCCCTCCCCTGTCGAAGTGGTCTTCGAATCCTTCGAGCCTGCTGTCGAGGTGCCCGAGCCCATGCAGGAGCCCGAGGTTGTCTCTAAAGTGCCGGTCGAATCCGTTCCCGAGCCCGTGGCTATCCCTGGAGTGCCGAGTTCCTCTGTTGCTTCTCCTTCGAAGGTTGGAGATTTTTAGTAGTTGTATTTTCTTTTTTGCTTTATCCTATACTCAAAAATATTTTAATCAATAAAAGTAGAACTTTTAATCAATAGCCTAGAGTGCTTTTTGTGCGTTAGATGCAGTCCCCCATTGATGTCGAGCCGCTATCTTAGGAAATTCTTTTAAAATCGATAGTTAGAAATTTGAAGAAGGAAGTTTACCACTTAAGAAAAAAATTAAAAAAAGACTAAAGATGAACTTCAAAAGTCTAGAAAGAATGCATCAGAGGTGACAATTGAGGTTACCCACCTTCGTAAACTGCATATAAAAGATTCCGCAACCTTCACCATCAAGAAGGGCAGCTTCGAGAGGGAGTTAATGGAGCTCAAGAAAAGTGTCAGCGATAAGTCTTGGGCATTGATAGTGAAGGCCGGCTCTTTCGAAGTCGAACTTCAGACAGCGAAGGAGAAGATTTAGCTATTGGAGGAGAGTTCACCATGGTCTTCTATTAAGGCACGATATGAGTGGGATTGAACGAAGAAGTTCTTCGTACTTCAGAAGTAGTTGCATGATGCCGAGCTCACTTATGATACCTATCGGTTGGGTTAGAGCGAGAGGATATCCAAGCTTGAGCAAAAGTTTCGTACTGCTAACAACGAGATGACCCTGCTCCAAAAATAACTCGATGATAGCCATCAACCTGGTGTGAGCAGGGGATCAGAGTAGGTTGCCTCCTTGATGAGGACTCTGGGCGAGCTTTTGAAAGCGGTTGGGAGGAAGAAGGTTGAGATTCAATGGCCGAAGATCCAGCTATCGTGCGAGCAGCAAGCCATTAAGGATGCTGAGATTGAGTCTGAAGTCTTAAGAAAGCAGCGGCGAGAGCTTGAAGGTAAATTCAGACATATTAACAGAATGTATATAGATGGCTTATACCAAAAGAGAAAGCTCGAGGAGGAGATCCTTAAATTAAAGCAAGTCCTGGTGATGGCTGGCGCCGATAGCCCAAAATCTAAGAACTTTGGTCCATCCTAGGACTTCGATCTTTTTTCTTTTTCTTTGTTTTCATATAATCGATCTTGCTGATCTTTATCTTGCTTGTAATGAACATAATATTTACAATAAAATGGTATCCTTTTTGCTATTATCTTATATGGATTTGACGTCGGTTAATGGCTTCGCTTTCTTCACCTCATTTTTCTTTTCTTTGCCTTCTAATGAGATGCTCATTGTGGATGCCGAACTGGGGTTCCTTCTACAAACTTGGACGGGGCTCTTCCATTCATATTTGTTGTAGTCGCAGGGGGGATATGTATAAGGATTGTCGGTATAGGTTTTTTCTTTTCTTCATTTTAGATTAATGAGGTCTTGGCCTCCCTCATATTAGGATAGGGTTCTCTTCTATTCCTTGCATGATCGTAGGGGTATGTTAGGACCGTTGATAGGATCTCTCCCCTCATCTTGCCTTGGATTAACGAGGTCTTCTACTTTGCTCATATTAGGACAAGGTTCTCCTCCTATTTCTAACATGGCTATAGGGACACATTAGGATCATTGACAGAGCCTCTTCTCTCATCTCATCTTGGATTAACGAGGTCTTCAGTCTTGCTCATGTTAGGATGAGGTTCTCCTCCTATTCTGAACGTGGCTGTAGGGGCACATTAGGACTGTTGACAGGATCTCTTTTCTTATCTTATCTTAGATTAATGAGGCCTTCGACTTTGCTCATGTTCAGATGAGGTTCTCTTCCTATTCCTAACATGGCTATAGGGGCACATTAGAACCATTGATAGAACCTCTTTCCTCATCTCATCTTAGATTAACGAGGCATTCGATTTTGCTCACGTTAGGATGAGGTTCTTCTATTCCTAACACTGCTGTAGGAGCACATTAGGATCGTTGATAAGACCTCTCCTCTTATCTCATCTTAGATTAATGAAGCCTTTAGCTTTTCTCACATTAGGACGAGGTTCTCTTTCTATTCCTAACGTGGCTGTAGGGGCACGTTAGGACTGTTGATAGGGCCTCTTTCCTTATCTCGTCTTAGATTAACAAGGCCTTCGGCTTTGCTCGCATTAGGATGAGGTTCTCCTCCTATTTCTAACATGGCTGTAGGGGCATATTAGGATCGTTGACAGGGTCTCTTTCCTCATCTCATCTTAGATTAACGAGGCTTTTGACTTTGCTCATGTTAGGATGAGATTCTTCTTCTGTTCCTAATGTGGCTATTTTTGTTGCATAACTAAGTTCATAAAGTTATTTCTCACCACTATAAATTTATAATAAGGATTGGGGTGTTAAAGTAGAGGGATCTTATTGTAACCAAATCATTGATAATACATCCATAGATTTTTTGAGTTCCACGGTCGAGGTAGATTAACTCCTTTGAGCTCCTTCAGATAATATGTCCCGAGCCAGATGACTTCATTGATTTTATAGGGTCCTTCCCAATTTGGGGCTAGCTTTTTTTGATTCTGGGGTTGAGAAATAGCTGCTCGCCAAAGCACCAAGTCTCCCACTCTGAATACTTTATCCTTGACTCTGAAGTTGTAGTATCGGACTACCCTTCGTCTATAAGCAGCCATCCGAACTTGAGCTTCTTCTCATTTTTTCTTCAGCAAGTCGAGATTAGCTTTGAGGTCTTGCGAATTATGCCGCTCATTGAAGGCCACGACCCATGCCGATGGAAGCTTGAGCTCGATCAGGATGACCGCCTTCGTTCCAAAGGCCAAGGCAAATGGTGTTTCTTCAGTTGACAGTCTTTGGATAGTTCGGTACATTCAGAGCATATGGTAGAGTTCATCTACCTAAGTCTCCCTTGCTCTTTCAAGCCTTGCCTTAATATCATGCAATAGGATCATATTGATCACCTCTGCTTCACCATTTGCTTATGAATGGGCCACCGACGTAAAGTTATGGGAGATCTTCAAGTCTTCACAAAACTCCGCAAACTTCACCCCAGCGAACTGCCATCCATTGTCTGTTATAAGGGTCCAAGGTAGACCAAATCGGCAAACAATTGACTTTCAGATGAAGTCTTGCACTTTGGCTTCAGTGATCTTTGCTAGGGGTTCGGCCTCGATCCATTTGGTGAAGTAGTCGATCGCAACTAAGAGAAACTCCATTATCCGGATGCCATCAGAAAGGATCCAAGTATATCCATCCCCCATTGTGCAAATGGCCAGGGTGCACTTAGTAGGGTAAGCTTGAAGGCCGGCTACCTTTGTATACTCGTATTCCTTTGATAGCGATCGCATCTTTTAACATACTCGACACAATCATGATGCATAGTTGGTCAATAATACTCTTATCGAAGTAGCTTGTGAGATAGGGATCTGGCACCTAGATGGCTCCCACAGATTTTTTCATGTACTTTTCATATTACAAAATCGACTTCAGAAGGTCGGAGACATTTCAAAAGTGGCAAGGAGTATAATTTCTTGTATAGCTTACCTTCATACAAAATATACTGGGAGGCCTGATTTTTCAACTTCCGAGCTTACTTCAGATCATAGGGAGTGTCCCATCTTTGAGATAAGCAATCAATGGATCAATCCAATAGGACTCATGGTCAATCTATATTGTAAAGTGCGGCTCTTCTGTACTCGAGTATTTCAATACTTCAAAGTATACTTCTTTAGAAAGTTCGTTGGGGGTAAGTTTGGCCAGCTTGGATAGGAGGTCAGCTTTGATATTCTCTACCCTTGAAATTTACTGAATGTCGAAGCCATTGAAGACTGAGGTCAGGCTCTTCTCTTTTTTAAGATACTTTATCATACTTTCCTTTCGAGTTTTATAACTACCATTAACTTGTCCCACTACCAACTGTGAGTCACTATAAGTCTAGAGCCAGTCTGCTTCTAGTTCTTTTGCTATCTTCAGCTCTACTATCAGAGCTTCATATTCTGTCCCATTATTTGTTGTAGGAAACTCAAAGCATAGTGCATACTCGACGATGACCCCTTCGGGATTGACCAGGATCAGTCCAGCACCTGCACCGAAAGCATTGAAAGAGTCATCCACATGCAGGGCCCAGAATCCTTTGAGAAGATCTGCTATCTCTTCGGAGAAGCTCGACTGCAACCACAAAATGCTAGCGCCATTCCATTCGGATTCGGCATCATCCAGGATCATACACTCCACTATAAAATTGGTCAGTATTTGAGCCTTGATTGATGGTCGAGATTGATAGTTGATGCCAAACTTTGTCAGCTTAATAGCCCACTTCGCAATTCTTCCAAAAGCATCTATTCAATGTAAAACTGCTTTGATGGACTGATCGATGAGGAGCGTTATGGTGTGCCCCTGAAAATAGGGCCGAAATCTTCTAACTACAATCAGAAGAGCGTAAGTCAATTTTTCTAATTTAGTGTACCTAATCTCCACATCTCTCAAGACTCGGCTCATGTAGTAAATCGGTTGTTGCACTTTTGCCTCTTCCTTGATCAGGACCACTGCCAAGGTTGCAGGAGAGACCATCAAATTTAGAAACAAATCTTCTCCGAGCTCAGACTTTGCCAATAGTGGAGGCAAACTGAGATAATTCTTGAGTTCTTCGAATGCCTGTTGGCACTCCATCATCTAGTAGAAGTTATTTGGTTGCTTGAGGATCTGGAAGAAGGGCATACACCACTCGATCGACTTTGAAATAAAGTGGTTTAAGGATGCCATCTTTTCGATTAGGCGCTGGACTTTCTTTATCGATTTTGGGGCGGTCATCTCCTGGATGGCCCAGATCTTCTCCAGATTAGCTTCGATCCCTTGTCTCAAGATCATGAACCCTAAGAATTTCTTCGAGATGACTCCGAAGGCATACTTAGTTGGATTCAGCTTCATCTTGTATCTTCGAAGGGTACTGAAGGTTTCTTTAAGGTTGGCAATATGATTGGACGAGATCAAGCTCTTGACAAGCATATCGTCCACGTAGACTTTCATGTTGTGGTCGATTTGCTTCTTGAAGATTTTATTGACCAGATGTTGATTAGTTACACCTGCATTTTTAAGCCTAAAGGGCATGATCCTATAATAATAAAGACCACAGTCAGTAATAAAGGCAGTTTTCTCCTTGTCCTCTAGTGCCATAATACACTGGGCGTGTGGCCCTTTCCCCATGTCCAACAAAAGAAAGTTTAGTCATTTGCCTTTGAAGACAAGATTCATAAAGTTGGATATGACTCGAAAGTCAATGGACTCAAATAGCCCATTTTTCTCCAATTTGGTAGATTCTATCTTCTGCTATATGACCTAATCTCAGGTGCCATAGATACTATACGTTTGGACTATCCCTAGTCGTTTGGCATTCACATTTTGCTCGATAGTTAGAATAGATACATCAAATGTAGCTGAATAAAGACCGTTAATAAGAAAATCATTTGCAATTTTATTTCTTTCATAAAGAATATTACAATGGTCCTTAAAGAAAGTAATCACATAGCCTTCTAGTGCTAAGCATGAAACAGAAATCAAATTCCTGCTAGCTGCACACATAATAAACAGTCTTTCAAAACTAAGTTAAAACCAGATGGTAATCGAAGAGGTATGTTTCCACCGCCACTACAAGCAACTCTTGCTCCATTACCGATGCGATAGGATATGTCTCCAATCCCTCAGCCCTTTGCTATCCTCAAGATCCTGCATTGAAGAGTGCACAGATGAGCACTAGAATCAGAGTCAAGCATCCAACTGGATGCCAGAAGAAATCGTAAGGTTAGAACTCAATAATGAGGATTACCTCCAGAAGGAACCTTCTTTCTTGTTCTTCAGAGTGGCCAGGTAAGTAAGGCAGTTCCGCTTTCAGTGGTTGTCGCTGATGCAATGGAAACACTTTTCTTTGATAGCGGCTTTCATCTTCGGCTCTACCTTCTTCTTCTTTCCTCCTTCCACCTTCTACTTTTTTGCAGACTTCGTTTTCTTTTCAGAAGACTTTCTTTTGGAAGAAGTCCGTTCTATAGCAAGAACTGAGTCTTTAGAACCTTTCATAGAAAGCTCAATAGTGACCAGCATGTTCATTAATTCGGCCAAGAAATTTTGAAGTTTATGCATGTGGTAATTCATGATGAATTGCCCATATGCATCAGTCAAGGATTGCAGAATAACATCATTTTGCAGATCCAAGTCTAACTTCACACCGAGCTTCTCAAGCTCTTTCAAGTCCTTGATCATCATCAGACAGTGATCTTGGACTGACTGCCCATCGTGCATCTTAGCCTTAAACAGTCATTTCGTGATTTGATATTTTACTGCACGACTTTGTTCACCAAACATCTCCTGTAGGTGAGCCAACATTTGGCGAGCAGTCCCGATATCTTCATGTTGGCACTGGAGCTCATCAGACATCGAGCCCAACATATAATTTCTGGCCTTATTATCTTCGTCTATCTATTTTTTCAAGGACGCTCTCTATTCAGTGGATGGACGGACTGGTAAGGTGGGAGGATCCTGGTCCAATACATGGATTAACTTCTCAGAATCCAAAATGATTTTATAATTTCTGAGCCAATCTTTGTAATTGGGTCCGGTCAGTCTATGTGTGTTCAGGATACATGCCAATGGGTTGAAGACAGACATTTTTCTATAGAGAGTCAAAGATTCTAGTTAGATACTATAATTATGACTTGACCAACTTATTTAAAAATTTTATTTTTAAATAAATTAGCTGCCACTATTTTTTTGGATCCCTATACCTCCTCTGTTAGAGATGCGAAATCTCTATGATTAATGATTTCTAGTGGGTGGTGCGATCTCACCAACTGACTCATCACCTTACCTAACAGTTATTGGTGATGGGTTAGTCAATGAGTGAACAACTCTTGTTCAATGATTCTCTAATCATGATGCACCCAAACTTGGTCTCTAATTCATGAATCTCACCGTATCCGAAATATTGATCCACTTTTTAGTTAAGTCAGACCCACCATTTGCACATATTGGATTCCTAATTGAGTCTCTCATCGTATCCAAAATATTGAGCCCAACTCATCCTCAAGCCCATAGCATCAATGCTTAATAGATATGGTTGCATCTTTCCGATGCAACTGAGCCACTATATCCAGCCGAGAACAATCAACCCCAAGAAGAGCCCGCACATCTACAATGGTGAAAGACCTCAGACTTAATCTTTTCTTAGGGAGAATTGATTCAGGTCTCATTAAACTAGACTTGTCATAGTCATAACAATTATGACTAACCTAGTGGCATGGGTTAGATCGGATTATTGACTACCTCAAATTAGAACTGAGTCGATAGATATGGTCAGATAAGTCAGACCGGTGGAAGGGATATGCCATTAACTTGTACAAGAATGCATTCAGATCGAGTAGCTCCTAATTAAAAATCAGTCGATCGTATGTGCCAAACTTACCTTAGACACCAAATTATTGAGCTAGAATCAATTAGATTAGCCTACAATCTAGACTCTAATCTCTGAGCCTAATTAGGTCTTGCTTGATCGTGACTCGATCTTGACCCAGACTTAATCCTATTAGGCTGGTCAATTTAAGCATTGTTGATCCCATTTAACCAACTCTTAATTTGATTTGATCAACCACTTAGACCTAATTGAGCTACCCAAGCCCAAACCCAATATTATGAATATGTCTTAGATCCAAAATTCTTAATTTTAGATCTAATTAATATTCCATAATCTTAATTCTTAATTAAGTAGGGTTCATAAATAAAATATGCATAATAAATCTTAGGATTTCAGGATATAGGGTTTTGCAGAAAGTAAGTTTTGAATTTTCGATTAAGGACGAATGTGCAGCACCCCTACACATCATAAGAATACTCCATCGGATGGGAGGAGAGGGCCTTTAAACCCTTTCTTCGTTCTTATGATCGGACGGCCAAGAGGAACGCCTTAATCAGGAACATATAATACTACAAAATAGTTTTAGATCTATATCATATATCTTATATATAAATTAGATCTAATCATGACATATTTTGCATACATTTCATGTATCGAATCATGTATGTTTTCAGATCTAAATTATCTCATAATAATCTAAAAAATTAGATTTAAATTAATCTTATCAAAATAAACTCTAATCTAGACAACTATGTAGAACTATTCTACAACTAGTCTAGACATGCATCAATCATATCTCATATGATGTTAAAATTAAATAATTTTTATTTACTATTTTAGATGTTATTATAATAATTATAATATTAAAAAATAATAAATAAATAGATCTAAAATATGATTTAATCAAATTAAATTAAAAATATGCAAGACTATTCTATAGAACTATTCTATTTTTAGAACTAGTCATGCATATTTTCTAATCTTAGATCCAAATCATTTAATTTTAATTTTTTCTAATTTCAGATCTCATCATATCTTATGTGACATTTGAAATCATTT
>QRFJ01000538.1:481057-512809 GCA_006176705.1 Cocos nucifera
TCATCATATCTTATGTGACATTTGAAATCATTTATTTTTTAATTAAAATAAATTTAAAATCAGATCTAAATACTTTAGAACTATGGCTCTGATACCAGTTGAAGAAAAATCCTGATTTCTCGGATCAGGTTCGTTTAGATCTGATCGGATCAAGAGATATATTTCAAAATTTTTTTTCTTTAATCTAGATCAGATCTGAGATATTTCAGATCTAATCTTTATTATTTTAATAATTAAAATAAATTTAAATAAATTTAATTTATCTTGACGTAGGATGATCCTATTATCCATTGATGATCCTGTAAGCAGCGAAAGATTCTGGATCTAGCCACGCAAGTGCCTGGCCTCTATCGATATCCACTCGGACTGGATCTGGAGATCCTCTTCTTCTCTATTATATCTCCAAAAATTAGATCTGGATCTGATTTGAAGGATCTTCAAAATACCTTTCGAAGATCAGCAGCTGTCCTTTGCAGCAGCGCAACCTTCTAGCTTTCTGTCGTCTTTCTCTCATCTGGATTGCATCAACCAAGATCCCAAACTACTTTGGGTGTGAAGAGGAGAGGGAGAAGATGGGCTTGGCATGGAGGAGGAGAGAACTAGCCTTGCGGCATGGGATTTTTAAATTCTTTTCAATGCTTTTTGGGTTGGGCGCAGGGTCTTATTTATAGACTATGCATGATCCAACTCCTCTTCTTTCCAACCAATCACAACCCTTTGTGAAATCAGATCTAAATCAGATTGATGGGAATAGAGTCCCTTGGATTCCTCCTTAGATGGTGCCTAAGATCGATCAAACTTGGTTCTTAGGAGGAGTCTAATTGGAATCCAAAAAGGAGATGGAGTCCTTATCCAACAGGGACTCCTGGGCGCCTCCAGCTTGGGCACACGCCAAGGATGGCATGCGCCCTCCTCCTTGCCAGGTTCTGGCAGGAGGACAAGCCCCCACCAGTTCTTCAATAGGTGCGTGACATATGGACAAAAGTCAAAGTATCAATGGTCAACATTTGATCAGTCAAAGATCAACTTTTGATCAAAGTCAAAGGATGAGAAATAGCAGGTGATCAAGAATAGCAGGTATTGTCTTACAAAATAAGACAACTTTTTTCTGACCTGTACAAGCTTCAGTCAAATCAAGTGAAGGCCTCTGATCGAGCACAAACTCCTTTGACTCAGTTAGGACAACTATTTATGATAGTAAAAGAAGAACGTTAGGTTCAATCGAGTGCTAACACGATTTTCTTGAATCTAATTGAACCTTATTCAGATCAATTGAACTGGATTAGTTCAATTGATGATCACCAGATTCAGACCCTTATTTGTGTGATCCAGTTAGGTTCAGTTCTGTATGGTAATGGGATATGTCATGATCTCTATCATTGACATCATTGAAACTTCTTTCGATGGATCAGAACTTTTCTTATTCGAACAGCTAGAATGATCGATCATCTAAATCATTCTAATTACTTCCTGTTGGTGCAGAAATCCGTCGCTGCCGGAGGTCGCCGCAATCGAGGCCGCTGGGCACCGCCGGGGACCTGCAAAATGAAGTCCCATCCGGAACCGGTGGGGTGGTGGCTCCGGCAGGACCCTCCGACGGTCAAGTTAGCTTCCGACCAACAGTAATGGAGTGCTCGGAATGAGTTCCGGAGCTTAGAGATGTGGAGGAGAGCTTAGAGAGTCGAGAGTTCAGAGAGCTTAGCCTTAGTATGTCGGGAGGGGTCCTTTTATAGCGGAGCTTAGTGGATGGTGACGGCTGTGCCGTCTGGCAGAGAGTCGTCGAGCAGCATGGAGTTTGGTACGGAGAGGAAGGCGTCGTCTGGTAGATCGTGGGAGCCATACCGGCGAGTCGTGGGCCGCATGGAGTCCGGTACGGAGAGGAAGGCGTCGTCCGGTAGATCGTGGGAGCCATACCGGCGAGCCGTGGGCCGCATGGGAGTCCGGTACGGAGAGGAAGGCGTCGTCCGGTAGGTCGTGGGAGCCATACCGGCGAGTCGTGGGCCGCAGGGAGTCCGGTCTTGTAACAGAGTTCGGCCGAGGGGGAAGCCGGGGGAGTTCGTCTGGCTGA
Source organism: Cocos nucifera (assembly GCA_006176705.1). NCBI lineage: Eukaryota > Viridiplantae > Streptophyta > Magnoliopsida > Arecales > Arecaceae > Cocos > Cocos nucifera. Next base: position 483,126 of record QRFJ01000538.1, read on the forward strand.
AGGGTCGGCCATCTGTAGAGTTCGGCCGCAGGACGGTTGCCGAGGAGTTCGACCGCTGAGAGGCTCGAAGAAGCTCGGCTGGCCAGTTGAAGGACTTCGGTTGCTAGTTGGTTCGGCCAGGGCTCGCTGAGGAGTTCGGTCGCCTAGGGTCGGTCCGAAGGGGTTCGGCCACTTGGGCTCGCCTGAAGTCGGTCCGAAGGAGTTCGGCCGTGGGGTCCGAAGGAGTTCGGCTGCATGGGCTCGCCTGGGGTCGGTCCGAAGGAGTTCGGCCGTGGGAAGTCCGAAGGAGTTCGGCTGCATGGGCTCGCCTGGGGTCGGTCCGAAGGAGTTCGGCCGTGGGAAGTCCGAAGGAGTTCGGCTGCATGGGCTCGCCTGGGGTCGGTCCGAAGGAGTTCGGCCGTGGGGTCCGAAGGAGTTCGGCCGAAGGAGTTCGGCATTCGGGCTGGCGCCTGGGGTCGGTCCGAAGGAGTTCGGCCGTGGGGTCCGAAGGAGTTCGGCTGCATGGGCTCGCCTGGGGTCGGTCCGAAGGAGTTCGGCCGGCGGGGGGAAGGAGTTCGGCCGTGAAGGAGTTCGGCTGCAGGGCTCGCCTGGGGTCGGTCCGAAGGAGTTCGGCCGTGGGGTCCGAAGGAGTTCGGCTTCTAGGTAGTTCGGCCCGGACCTTGGCGCAGGGGAGTTCGGCCTCTAGGCAGTTCGGCCCGAACGGGCGTCTGGGAGGAGTCCGTCTCCCGAAGAAGTCCAGCCGCTTGGAGTGCAAGGAGCTCGGCCGTCAGGAAGTTCGGCTGGCGGTGGGAGTTCGTCCTCTAGGCAGTTTGGCCCGGACCTTGGCGCAGGGGAGTTCGGCCTCTAGGCAGTTCGGCCCGGACCTTGGTGCTGAAGCTCTTCAGCGGCTACTGGTCACATTGGGCTGAGCGTCGGGCCGGGCTTCGGCAGGAGCGGGATTTATCCCCAACACTTCCAAAATCCATCAGTGACACCTAATGGTATATGGTGGCAACCCATCAGAGCTGAATGCAAACCTCTTGGTGCAACTACCTGTGTGATTAAGTTCTTCTATCTTGAGCCTCGATCAGATTAGGGTTTAGGTGAACTCGTCAAACCCTAGTCTCTGTCATATGATGTAATCATTCGATTCAAGTCCGATGTGAAAAGCTAAATAGAAACTCTTTTTATTATTTCACTCTGCCATGGCCATGGACTTTTGGACTTGATTCTCATGATCATCATAGGGCTGCTCCTTTACCACCGAGGTAGATAGATTCCATCTTGATGCAATCCAGTTCCTACAATGAACATGCTATAGCCAATATACACCTCAGAATTCTAAATGGCTAGGAGACCAAGTAATGGTGTAGTCAAACTATAACACCCTCAAGGTGAACTGCTGATGCATCTCAGATCAAAGAATCAGACACACCACTATAGCATCGAGTCAGTCATTGACGAGAAGATAGACTTCCTAATGACTACTCCCGGTGGTCATGCTCAGTGCCCTCGTTCTCTAACGAGTACCTATATTCTCGCTCGGATGTCTCCACACCGTAGACTCAAGACTCATCTACTAAAGAGAAGCGATTGTACACCAATCTTTCAGATCAATCACCATCCTCGTGATGATCCTATGGTCGAGAGCATTTTATGAGTTAATAATGATTATTCATGTCTTAAATTTTCAACTCTTGAAAATATGAATTATCATTACCATTAACTCAAAGAATATATCACAGATACTAAATACACATATGTGATAGAAAATAATCCATTTTAGTGATTATAGTCAAAATTATAATTTTGCTCCTAGAAGTGTATTACAAGTATCAGCCAATTCTGACTTCTAGGGCACATATATCTAACACATATTGGAGATCCAACTTGGATAGTGGACTTCTCAGATGAATCCGACTTTGAGGAGTTTATCTACTTCCTCCACTATTGTCTTCTATCTTTCTGGTGCATGTTCCGAATTTTTTCTTTCACTGATCTGTACTTAGCTAGGATTGACGGCCAACCGATGTGGATCCAGGTGAAGATGTTAGCATTCTTCCGTAAGAAGATAATGAGCTGCTCTCGAACTTCGTCTCCCAAGTTGGAGCCGATCTGCACTGTATGCTCTGTGCTTCCGTCATTCAGAAGGATGGTTACAAGATCTTCTATGGGCTTGCCCCGCTCCTCAATAAGGTCATCGCGGACATCCAGTCCATCAACTAGGCAAGAAGCAGGATGGCTTCCCTTTTGTAAGGTGATGGAGTAACAATGCTTTGCTAAGGCCTGATCTCTTCGATTCCATAGCTTGTCGAGAACTTCACTTTCAAGTAGTAGGTCGATACCATAGTCTGGAGTGCATTTAGACATGATCGATCAAGAATTACATTATAGACTGATGGGGCCTTCACTACTAGAAAGTCGATCTGTGCTTTGGCTCGCTTTGGGTATTGCCCTGCAGCCACGGTTAAAATTATTATTTCTTCAATTGGCACAACATCATCAGTGAAGCTCACCAATGGGGAGTTCATAGGTCCCAAATGATTATTGGATACAGATATTTTAGTAAAAGCATCATAAAATAAGATATCGACAGAGCTTTCATTATCGATTAAAATATGGTGTACATCATCATCAGCAATATTTAAAGATATTACAACCGTATTGTTGTGCAGGAATTGAACTCCTTGTGCATATTCGTTAGTGAAAGCTATGGGCTCCTCAGTTCTCTATCTTTTCATAGGCTCCGTCGATCCACTGGTCTCCTCTCATCGAAGTCCTTCAGAGATGGTATTGATGATGCTGAGGGATGGCCGATCTCCTGATTGCTCCTCCCCCCTTGGCGGCTCTGATTGCCGTAGCACCCTTGGTCGATCTTCTTCACCTCTGATCGACGTCTCAGAAATCGATCCAACCAATCCTGCCTGATGAGCTCCTCGATCTCGTCTTAGAGCTGAATGCATTTTTCAGTATCGTGATCGTGATCACAATGATAAAGATAGTACTTATTTGGATTGCGCTTGCTTGGATGAGTACGTATTCTCTCTGACCTCGGTAGCTGCTTCTTGATCTCTATCAGCACTTGAGTTTTTGGAGCATTGAGGGGGGTGTAATTATAAAACCTTCTGAGGAGAGAGCCTCGCCATGCCCTTCTGTCAGAGCTTCTTTGTCTTCAAGCCTAGGAGGAGTTCGGACTCGCTTGCACTCGAAAAAAGTTCTGGAGCATGGCCGAGCTTCTCTCAACTTTTCTTTAGGTGCGGGCATACTTGATTCGTCCATCTGTCGCTCTCAACGGCTTCATTATCCTTGGCCTTAAAGGCCTCTTTTGCTCGGATGTAACCTTCAGTCCGAGCCAGTATATCAGCAAAATTTCTAGGATATTTCTTCTCCAGAGAGAACAGTAGATCATTCTTTTGGAGGCTATCTTTCAGTGCGACCATAGTGACAGACTGACCCAAATTGCGAACCTCTAGCGTGCCAGCATTGAACCAGATGATATAGGCCCGGATGGACTCTCCTTTCTTCTACTTGATGTTAATGAGGGAGTCTGAACCTCGGCAAGGGTGTCGACTGTTGACAAAATGGACTGCAAACTAGTGGCTCATTTGATCGAAGAAAAAGATGGTACCCGATCTAAGGGCCGAGTACTAGTTCCTGACTGCTTTCTTCAAAGTAGATGAAAAAGCTTGACATAGAATGGCGTCTGGCGTGCCATGGAGCAACATAATTATCCGGAAGGCCTCCAGATGGTCGATCGAATCAATAGTTCTGTCATAGCTCTCGAACTGAAGGAGCTTAAAGTTTGGCAGGATGGATTCCTGTATAATTTTCTAGAAGAAAGGAGGGTCAGTGAAGATGTCGTTGCCGTGGGAGGAGGGGGCATGGCGGAGTTCTTCGATCCATCGATTCATTTTCTGTAGTTTTTGGTCTAGGAGATCCTCATGGTTATGGATCTCCAAAGTCTTCTGGCTGAATGGGAGCAGAGTTCCCCTTGGAATTGAGTCGTGATCAGAGCAAGGGCTCTCCATCCTCTACTTCTCCTTTCTGGAGGTTACCGACTGACTTGCCCAAGTCGGTCATCCCCAGACTGGGTCCTGAAATTTTGGAGAAGCCTGCTTCGATTGAATCAATGCCAGGGGCTGCCACTGCTGCATGGCCTACACTACTTTAGTGAAGCCGCAAATCTGCTGGACCAGCAGGTTGAACTGCTCTGCATCCACCATTGTAGCTGGTAGAGCTTGAGATGCAGAAGACGAAATAGGAGCAGATAGATCTGGACGAGATCTGACCGCGAAAGCGGTTGACTGTCGGATTGAAGCCTTTCTAAGAGGCATCTTTGATGGAAAGAAAACTCTAAATTGGAAGAAAAAAAATATCTCTACTAGGCACCCCTTTAAGAACAAGAGAATCTCAAGAATGAGAGGGCCCCTCTAGCATCAATCTTATTGGTGCGAAATATGGTTGTTGTCAGAATCGAGGCTGGAGTTGGAGAAGATGAGATCGCCATCGGTGACCTGCAAAACAAGTCTCGTCTGAAGTCGAGGCTGGTGACTTTGGCAAGATCCTCCAACGATCAAGTTAGCTCTTTCGATCAATAGAAATGGAGTGCTCAGACGGAGAGTAGTGTCTGTTGTAGCGACATGCCAGCCTGTTAGGACTTGATAGCTGAAGTTCGAGTAGGATAGCTGCAGGCGATGAAAAGTTTCTAGTTATTGTTATTCCCAAGAGGCTCGAAGATTATCGAAGTTGACTGTGCATAGGCTGTTGCTTGCTATTTGCTATATCGACGAGATGCGCCGAGGTCCTTTCGGATTGCCGGAAGGAGTCCGGATGAAATCCTGCTAAGAGAGAAGCTCGATCGAGCGGGGCCCTCCAAGCAACTAGAAGAAGAAGTTCGGGGGGAGTTCGTCTGTAGAAGAAGTCCGGCTGGAGAAGTCCAAAAGGAGTTGGACTTGTGGAGAAGTCCAAAAGAAGTTCGACTGGTGGAGGAGTCTGGCTGAAGGAGAAGTTCGACTAGAGAAAAAGTCTGAGAAGAGTTCGATCGTCGAAGGAGTCTAGCTGAAGAAAAAGTCCGACAGGAGTTCGACTGGCAGAGAGGTCCGAAAGGAGTTCGATTGGTGGAGAAGACCAGTTGAAGAAAAAGTTCAGGAGGAGTTCGACTGGCGAAGAAATTCGACTGGCGGAGAAGTCCGACTGAAGAAGAAATCCGACAAGAGTTCAACTGGTAGAGAGGTTCAGAAAGAGTTCGACTGGCCTCCAAACTGGCCAGGCTAGACTGTCCAAGAGGCCGCTTTCACTGTTCAAATTCATCCAAAGGGGATCCAATGATAGGAGAGTGACTGAGATCGTTCTGAGATTAGACATTTAGCCAAACTTTGGTGAGAGCGGATTTATCCCCAATAATCTTAATAGTAGACAATCTAATCAAAAGAAAATGGCAAGCATCATCGAAGTGCATATTGTGTGGGTACTTGGAGGAAATGGTGGTACATTTCTTCATTGAATGCATCTTCTCTAGGATGGTGTGGAGACATTTCACCCAACTCTCTCGATGGTAGTTGGCACCATCAAAGAATTATGATCATAACACAGGCAAGGGATACAAGGAGCAGAGCGACGAACAGCATGGCTTTGCCTAACTTGCATGGTGATGTGGTGCCTCTGGAATTAACGAAGCAGAAGAATATTCAAACAAGAAGCAAGAGGACCAGTTAGAATCGTCGAAGATGTTATCACCTTTCTAAAAGTGTGGACATCTCTTGAAGCTTTGAAAAGCTACGAGGCCATCACCGAGCTCATCAAGAAAGCAAGGGCAAAGCAACAGTGGATGTGGTCATGGGGCAGCTAAGAAGCCACTAAGGAGTTTGAACAGCAGGCTAAATGGTTCGAAGATCAGTGCACCTGTGTTAAGATAATCTAGGAGGGGTAGGTGCAAGGAAAGGCAAGGCTCAAATCTCAGCCTCACTAGGTAGAGATTAATATGATTGTATGGTTTCCAAGACCGTTCTGGTTAACTTGGCTACTGACAAAAGCAGTAATCTCTGCCTCTAAACGGTTAATATAAATAAGTTAATATATGTTCAGGATAGTTTTTCCTCCCTTCACATTAAAAATAAAAAATAAAAAAAAAAATCAATTCATCACTTTCCACTAATCATGTTTATGGTAGATTGAGACTATATCTTAAAAATAAAATCCAAAGTAGCTACCAAAAATCTATTTATACTTTATCACACCAAGATTGGAGTTTTATAACATCACTTCTTTGTGTATGATTCTACCTTTATGGATCATACGTACATATCCTTAAAAGTATTTGCGTTCCAGCTATAAAATGAAAATATGTTGGTACTAAAGTTGGGTCCATAGCATAAAATAAATATGAAAATTCTAATGAAAAATATAGAGAGGGAAAGGACTAATTTACAAAATCAAACTCGTTATAGCAGATCCAACTATTAGACCGAAAGGCATAAATAGCTTAAATCGAAAAAAAAGCTATTTTTAAGCTAATTTTTGAGAGGACCCAAAGTGTAGAGAACAAGCAACATGACAACTCTAATTCCAAAGTCCTTTCACTAATCAACAATTTCTTATGTTAGAACTCGCTAAGTACACATTGTACGCCCAATTGGAAGTATCTTTTTGCCCACCTGGCATGGTTGCAATAAAAGTATTTGCTAAGTTCGATGAAGTAATAAATTTCACCCATGTATGATGAATGTTAGCAGGGGGATGTTTCCAATAAAAACTCCTCTCAAACAACAAAAGGGAGGCTATAAGTTGAAATATGGAATCATTTATATGTATCGCGTTTGAGAACGTGCATGTACTTATTTGGGGTTATCATAATATGCTTTCTGGAATGGGCCCTTCTTTGTTTTTCTTAAGATAATCTAGTATGGGAAATGCTGTGATTGTTTCTTAATTCTGCATTCTTTAATCATGCTGGTGGTCACTTTTATACTTCGTAACTTTTCTCATATAAATGACCACGAATATATCACATTAAGTATAAATTTTAATATTAGTGCAACTCATACATAGCTAAAATTGAAAACTAAGGGATGATTAATGATGAAATTGCCTCTCTGCCTAATCTTTTAAGGCAAAAGATCGAAGAGTGCTACTCTTTCTGATGGTCGTCTACTACCTCATTGTTTATGAAATTTTGTTACTCGATTCAATAGCACTCGACCATTATGTTAAAATCAGTAATTAAGAACTTCCAATTAACCTTTAGTTTTAGTAGTTACCTTGTCTTATAGTATTTATTCCACCAAGTTTGTCTTTTGGTATTATGATATAACCAAGTTTCGTGCATAACATTTTCATGTATTACAACCATTTTGGGAAGTTTTAGTTAGGCATGTTGGTTGTAGCCGTTGCTTCTATAGGCTTCATTGGAGAACTACGATGTCCAATGAAGAATTAGCACTGCCTTTTAAGTTTCTGAATGATATTTAATAATCTCCAACATTAATAGTGGAAGTTGATTTTGTAAAAAAAGCGCCCTATCAGACGTGAATTTGCAATGTAAATACTCACCATTATGGTTAAATATGTCGTTTCATTTTATTTCCTATGTTGTGGACATGTCGAAATCATCAATGAAATTTCTTTTGCCATAACATCTAGAATTTATGAAGATGGTCTTTAATTTCTTCCCTCATATTATTTCTAGAAAATTCTTATACAACCACTAAAAACTTGACAACTTCGTTATATTTAAAACATTCCCCAAACATGTTATTTTCCAATGATAACTAAAACCAATAAATGGTGCAGTCCTCGATGTTGTGTCATATTAGATGGCCTTTCCAAATTGACTATAATTAATTATCATCTTTGCATGTGCCCAAAAGATATTAGCTATTTTTTCTCTAACACCTAATTGTCACAAAACAAAATGTTATGCTTTAAATATTTGGGTTTGGAAATTTTTAAGTATAGCCCTCATTTCCTCATGTTTATTCATGGATGAAATTCTATGTTAGTTTGCAAATTTCAACATCTGAGGATAAAAACTATTAAAAATTTCATAGTATATTATCGATCTATAGAATGATGCGGCGGTGACAAAGAACACTGATTAGCGTTATTTACCGATCCTTTTGCTTCATCATCCTGTAGATCATCAAGGATAGCTCTTGTGATCTTTTGATTGGTCATACTCCACATCGTTTCCTTCTCCAAGTGCAAGCAATAGCTCTCAAAAACACGTGAACTGACCATGACTCTAAAATCCAACAAGAAGAGCAACTCTAGCTCTAATTGATTTAGCTCTATATTGCTCACGCCTCCAACCCTTGCAAAAAAGGCATTATCGTGATGCCTGTACATCAAAAGAAGAAAGTAAAGAACCCTCAAAATGTTTAACTATATTAAACACATGCTACAATTGTAGACACAAATTCACCAAAGAGATATTATGATTATCCAATATTAGATGGGAAAAGAACTGTGACAATTTATGCTCATATATTTACAAGAGTAAAAGTTGGGAAATTGAATATTAAGCAACTTTGTTTGTGTATGATGAATGCAGTTAAAATATATATTACAATCACATATATACTCAAAATCATAATTCCTACCCTACCTTTCTTTTGAGAGAAAGATTAAGTAAAACCCAATAATTCATTAAGATAAAAAGAAGTGGAGAAGGTAAAATGACAAAGAATGAATAAGAGAAAGGAAAAGAGAAAAGAGAAGAAAATTGAAAAAAAAAAAAAAAAAAAAAGTAGAGAAGAAAAATTAAGCTAAAATTATCTGCATTGCAAAGGATACTTGGAATAATAACCTCTTCCTCCTCTGGATCAGCCCTAAGCTACAAATCTAACATTTTAGTTAATATCCTTAATCACCACCATCTTAACTCAAAATTGACCTTTGTAAACTTTTCACCTTAGTGCATCTCCACTTGGTCAAGAAATATCATTATTCCATAAACTTTTCACCTTACTTTGAGACTATGTCTGATGAATTCCTCAAAAGACTAGATGAAGAAACTCCAAATATGCTTGACAAAAGGACAAGTTAGCCCATCTTTCTTTTATGATGGTTGCCTTCCATTCTTTAAAATTTAATCCATATATGTGATTATAGAAATTTCCTACAACTAGGTTCCTTGAGAATTCATTCTGTTCATTGAAAATGCATTTTAGAAAATTCCATAAAATATCTTGTTTATTTTATAAAGTCAAGCATATATACGAAATGGAAGTCCAGGCCTCACTTTTGCTCCTACATATCACAAGGTCAAATTCTCAAAGAAAACACTTTTAAAAATTAGTTAAGATTCTTATTCTTTCATAAATTTCTTTTCTCTTGACTTTTTAAAGAATTATTTTGAACCTCAAAACTATGAATTCATAGTTTTTCGTTGTTTATAACTAGACTGGATTATGATAGATTAAGAATATATCTTTAAATGAAGGAAAAAATGGGTAAAAAAAAATGGTTAACCACAGCCTAACCTTGATTTATTAACAAAAATATTTTTTAAATCTTAAGATATACAACATTACTTCAAAACACAAACCAATTACTAAAAAATTTCTCATTATAGTTGATTTGTCGGGTCGGACAATAAAATTGGAACCTTATACCAACATGTCGTGAATGATAACACCTTCATGCATCACACCAATCTCTTTAGGCAATGCTCATTGTGGCTTTGAAGGGTAAAATTCTTTAGAATCAAAGGTCAGTCCAAGGTTATAAAATAGTCATTCAAATTAGTGATAGCAATAAATTGGGTTGGGTCAAATATGGATTGGGTTATGAAAAGAGTCAGCCCGGATGCCTATCAACCTAAAACCATTTTTTAAATAGGTCAAAAATCCTAAATTGAAGCCAACATCATTATTATATAGGTAATCCAGACATAAACAGTGTCAACTATTTAATAAACAAGTCAGATCAAACTATTAAAAATTTTAAATAGATCAAATAGGTCTTAAATGATTTAAATAGGTTGAATAAGTTTTAAACCAATCAAGCTATAACCATGTCGACCTAACCCGATTATTAAATGGGTTTAAACACATTAAACATGTCAGTATTTTAAACTTGAACCAGTCCTTTTAAAAAATAGACTCACTTGAGTCAGCTCATTTACAATCCAAATCCATTCATGTCAAGCCTAAACCTGTCTATATTATGTCAAATGCAGGTCGGGTCATAGTGTCACCCGGAGTTCGTTAAACTTTCAGTAAAAATAGAGAGAGAAATGGGTAATTAGCAAAATCACTCATTAACTAAGATAAAGATAAGACTAATTTACTCAAGCAAATTAAATCCAACCAAAAGAAAACACATAACTAGCTTTGAGAGGACTAAAGCATAGAAAACAAGCAACATGGAAACCATAATTCCAGAGTCTTTTAAAAAGAAGCCCAACAAATAACTATACATCCTTTTGCCTAATGAGACAAGCCCTCCGATTGATCTAACATGGATTGAAGAACATTGTTCTCCATAAAAGTTGGGAATAACATTTCATGCTAGAACAAGGGTTTCTCAGGATACTAAAATGAGAAACAAGGATAAAGCACATTTTAGAAAATAACCAATGGTGTTTTTGAATGGGATTAGAAAAATAAGAACATAAATGTTCTTTTTTCCTCTCTTCCACATAGGATGTAATTGAGCCAAGTCGAGTTGAATAACTGAAAGTTCGAGCTCGACTCAACTCAAAATACTCTAATTCAAAACTCGGCTCAAGCTTGATCGAGCTTTAATATTCTAAGTTCGAGCTCGGATCAATAAAAAATAGACAAGATCGACTCAATTCGAATATAAATTGGACCATACTCGAGCTTGAGTTTAAGCTCAAAATTAAGTCTTATCTTACTAATAATATATATAATAATATATATTTATATTATAAATAAAAATAATATTATTAAAAATATAGATAAATTCTAGTAGGTTCGTGATTGATCTTTCGATCCAAACATTCTGCTACTCGAGCTCAGCTCGAAAAGCTATTTGAACTACTCGAGCTCGATAATAATCGAATCGAGTCGAGCTTGAGTAGCTCGCAAGCAACTTAACTCATTCACACCCCTACTTCTACATGCGCGTCAATCACGTCACTCAAACAAATTAAAAACTTTTTATAGTTTCTCCTTGAGTTGTCTTTCTCTCGAGTTTCCTTCTTTAATAGAAGCCTTATAAATCTAAAACTGCTCTTAATTAATCATTAGAAGCTTTTATTTCAATCAATAGAAACCACCTAACAATTAGAAGAAAAAATTAATCTCTCTAGCAAAACTGTTTGCTTGCACTTCAACGGCACATGGTGCTCCAACCTATTGCAACATTTAACGAAGGACAATTTTATCAAAATTAGGGCTTTTGATGGATAGGCATGCATTATTGAAGCAAGTCACCAAACTAAATGTCCACCACCTCTTTCCTATCCTCATATTGAAAAGGCTCAAATAGATATTAGATGCCTAAATAAAAACCCAAGTATTCATATGAATGGGCCAAAAAATATATAAGCATCATGAGAATTCCTAACCTGATCCTATATGGAACTATTTTTCCCTCCAATAGTTATCAACAAAATAAAATAAATGAATAAACAAGCAACCAAATAATACGAAGAAGTGTTATAAAAATTTACAAACTTGCCGTATCATATGCAATGTTTTTGTTTTTATTTTTATTCATTATAATTATTATTATCATCATCACCGTCGTCATCTTTTGGAAGATAATTATTGTTCTTCTAAATGCCAAAATTTGCTGCATGTGATAGTATGGAAATTAGTCATTGGGTGGTCGTAATTATTTGTCAGAGCGTCCTGATTGGACTCCAACCACACCCACACTCTCTTCATCGTTTGATCAGAATCGGGGGGACAAAAGTTAATTAATCCAGATCGTCCAAAATTAAAAATTTAAAAGAAAGCAATTGATAAAATAGCTTACATGTCGTCGAGAACCTTGGAGGCGATCAGGACGCTGGTGAGGATCAGACGGTGGACGTTGAGCGATACGACGAGGGATCCCGGGTTGCGGTGGACCGCCCGATCGATGTACACGAACCCCACCACGAAGCATGAGGGGCTGCATCCGGTGTACCGGTGAATCCGCTGCAGGTACTTCCACACGCTGATACTCGGCGGCCGCGGCGCCCGGAACGCCGCCAGGCCCCGCCGCCTCCTCTGCCACCCGTCCTCCTTATTCTCCGCCCATCGCTCCGGCTCCGGGCCGATCCTGTCGTTCCGCGCCACCATCCGCTCCAGCACCTGCGTCAGCACCACCAGAGCCCTCGGAGGCGCCGCCTCCACCTCCTCCGTTTCGCCGCCGGACTCCATTTCTCGCACCGCTCGCGCGCTCTCTTCCTAGTTCATATCCTGAGGATGCTTGATATTCTGACTCTTGTTTTTCTACGTGTCCAAGTCGGGTATTCGAATTCGTGGACTAAGGAACAGAAACGAATGAGTGAAAATATCAAACAAGTAGGGAGGGGGAGCCAAGACGAATCTAATGTTAGCTGTAGCTGACACGTGGCGTGATGTTTGGGGTGATTGGACGAGTGGACCTTCGTGATGATGCCGTAGCCGGTTTTCTTTTTATCGTTATTATTAATTTTTTCAGGGACAAGAGGAAGAGAGAGTGGATAAGGTTAAGATACACGTACCGGTAATGGAGTCACGGGTGGTTCTGGGAGGTTTGGACTGAAAGAAAAGGAAGGATGCACGTCAGCAGATGGATCGCATTTTGCGTGAATTTTAAAATTTTTTTTTTTTAAAAAAATAACCTTCGTAGATCTCAAAAATATTATACTTGATATAAAAAAAAATAAAAATAAAAATAAAAAAAATAAAGAAAACAATCATTTCTTCGCCAGAAGATACAACAGCAACTCCATGGATATACCATATGATAGTTTTAAAATATATTTTTAGTAAATAATAATCAAATAAGGTATTAGAAAATCAAGTGCAAAATACCTTCATGATTTTATATATTTTTTTATTATAGTTATTGAGGCTAGCTACATTAAAAAGTTCTGATATAAAATAAACCTAAAGCATCTTCACGATCAAATCATAAAGGTGGCAAAAAAACTTTATTGTTATGCTCCCTATAAGTGTACTTGATCCGACGACAAGAACACCTACAAATGCGAGTTACAGCATCATCCAATAGTAAAAGACGGGCATCCACCCTATAAACAACTGAGCAATGATCTAGAACGAGTCTTCCTCCAAAATCAATCATTCTGCATCAAAAGAGGAAATAGTATAGATCGGGCCCTCCCAAACAGCCCTTAGCTTCACTTGGGGCACCATCGTGTCATAGAGAGCAACAACCCCCCTAGCAAAAAAGAACGATCTTGCATCTACTACACCATCCTATTCTTTACATTATTGTCAAAGTTGATTTTGAAAAAATTAAGAAGAGAAAGTTCCTATGAAATGTGAACTACCTAAGATATAGAAATTATGTAACAGGACCCCACATTTCCCCAACTATCCAAAATTTCTATAAAGATTTGGCTCATGCGAAGTCAGTGACATCAACCATGGCTCTAATCACAATCCTAGGTAGGCTCCCATAGGCTAAGATCCTCCTTATTCCTTGCTATCCAAATGTGGTAAGTAGTATAGCAAAGGCCAATCACCCATCACTGGTGTGCATCATCTATCTACCTGACTCTCCTGACTAATATAATGAATGAAAGTCTCCCTATCCCATAGTTGTGTGCTCATAGATAACCAACTGAAAGCGTGACTCTAGATCAGGTAAACTCTTGAATAACTGAAAATTGCATAATCAACAATCTCCTCAATATTCGCGCACTAGCCAAAATATGGAGAAACGGCTACACCTCGATGATCCAAAAGGCTCCTACAAGATGACCAATCCCATGCCACCTCCTAGACAAAAAGGCTACTCTAGGATGAACTTGCATCCTCCACACCCACCAAGTCACAAGGTCTATATGGAGGTCCCCTTAGGAGGAGGTATAGCTCATTAACCTTTACTCTTTGCAAACTGGCACCATCCCAAATAGGTCTGTCCAGATAATCACCCAATGATACCATTCCAGAAAGAGAAGTGCTAAGCTTTTCCCCAATGCACCCCTCTATGAGGCCTCCATCCCACACCCTCTCACCATCTAGGATCAGGTTGTGGACCACCTTGTCCTCCAATGCCTCATAATCAATAGTCTACAGTCGATGAACAAAGGGAATAGCCAAAATATGGGCTCATTGAAGTACATTAATGGATCTCCCACCACCAATCATCTACCTAGACCCAAAAGTAATATTACGAGCAATTGAGCATGAGGTTTGCCAAATAAAAGAATGTCTATGTGCTGATGTTAGCCTAGATAGCCCCTCAGCCCCATTTTCGCCCACATCAAGGACACCCATGAGTTATGAGGCTCAATCATGAATTTAGCAACCAATCTCAGGCATTGGATCTCTAAATCATCCTCTTGAAGGAAAAAATCTATTTTTCGTATCAGGTTCGTTCAGATCTGATTGGATCAGAAGGGATATTTCAAAAATTTTTCTTCGGAGATCTTAATCAGATCCGAAACTCCTCAGATATGATCTTATTGATCTGATAATAAAATAAAAATAAAAATTATATCTAATTTAATTATACCTTTATATTGGATAATCCAATTATCCTGTGATGATCCCGATGTTTGCCTGAGGTTCTGGATGTAGCCATGCAAGTGCTTGGCCTCTACCAGTATCCACTTGGATAGGATCTGGAGATCTTTTTCTTCTCAATCAATCCTCCAAAAATCAAATATAGATCTGATCTTGAAGATCTTCAAAACTTCTTTTGAAGAACTTCCATTGTTTCTTACAGCAGTGCCGCCTTCTTCCTTTTCTGGCATCTTTCACTTGCTTAGATCACACCTTATTCATGCCCAAAACCCCTTGGGCATGGAGAGGAGAGAGAAGACCAAAGGGTGGCGTGGAGAAGGTGGGAGAGAGGCTTTGTGGCATGGGCTAAAGGCAGAAGCATTAAAAATCTAGGCGCAGACAGAGTTTATATAGATCCTGCTGTGCCATGCAGTGCCACATCATCCCGATCAATCACGGCCCTTTGAGCAATTAGATCTAAATCTGATTGGTGGGATGACATCATCTTATCCAATCAGATAAGAGACCCTTAAAACCCTCCTAAGGTGGCACCAAGACAGGGTCAAATAAGAGTTCTTTGCATCATAGAGTTTAATCCCCTGAAGTAACCCTAGAGTCCCATCTATATGGGACTCCTCTTTTATCCTCAGGCATGTGCCATCTTCCTGTCTGCATTTAGCAGGATGATAAGGCTTCAGGTACTCTCCTATAGGTGCATGATACATGGGCAGATGTCCAAGTGTCCAGGATCAACATTTGATCAATATCCGAAAATAGGAATTAGCAGATGATCGAAAATGGCAGATGTTGTCTTAAATTTATCTCATAAATTAAGATAATCCTTTTGTGATATGGAAAAGCTCCAGTCAGACCAAGTAAAGATTTCTGAGTGAGCCCAAACACATTTGGCTTAGTCGAGACAAGCTTTAATGATTATTAAAGAAGAACATTAGGCTCAATTATATGCGAGCACAATTTTCTTGAATCTAATTGAATCTTATTCAAATCAATTAAACTAGGTTAGTCTAATTGATGACATCCAGATCCAAACCTTTGTTTGTGTGATCTAGTTAGGTTCAATTCCGTATGGTAATGAAATATGTCACGATCTCTATCATCGACATCATCGAAACATCTTTCGATGGATCAGAACTTTTCTGATTCAGACAACTAGTATGATCGATCATCTAAATTATTCTAATTACTCCCAAAATCCACTAGTGACACCAAGCAGCATATAGTGGCAATCCATCAGAACTGAAAGTAATTTTCTTGGTGTAGTTACCTATGTGATTAGGTTCCTCTATCTTGAGCTTCGATCGGATTAGGATTAAGGTGATCTCGTCAAACCCTAATATCCATCATATGAATTAATCATTCGATTCAAGTCCAATGTGAAAATCTTAATAGAAACTCTTTCTATTATTTCACTCTGCCATGGCCATGGACTTATGGACTTGATTCTCATGATCATCATAGGACTGCTTCTCATCTATTAAGGTAGATAGATTTTCTATTGGTGCAATCCAATTCCTACAATGAACATGCTATAGCCAACATACACCTCAGAGTTTTGAATGGCTAGGAGACTGAGTTATGGTGTAGTCAAACTACAACACCCTCAAGGTGAACTATCGATGCATCTTAGGTCAAAGAACCAGACACCACTATAGCTTCAAGCCAGTCATCAATGAGAAGGTAGGCTTTCTCATGACTGCTCGAGGTGGTCACACTCAGTGCCCTCGTTCTCTAATGAGTATCTATACTCTCGCTCCGATGTCTCTACTCCATAGACTCAAGACTCATTTATCCTAAAGAAATGATCATATACCAACCTTCCGGATCAATCACCATCCTCATGATGATCCTACGATCGGGAGCATTTTATGAGTTAATAATGAAAATTCATCTCTTAAATTTTCAACTCTTGAAAATATGAACTATCATTATCATTAACTCAAGGGATGTATCACAGATATTTTTAAATACACACTATGATAGAAAATAATTCATTTTATTATTTATAATCAAAATTATAATTTTATCCTTAGAAGTATATTATAAATGTTAGCCAATCTAACTTCTAGGATACACATATCTAACAAACTCCCACTTGATCTAAAATCAATTGGCTACAAATCCAAGTCCCATCTTCTCAAGATGGGCTTCGATCTTCTGCTGGCCCAATGGATTTGTAAGTGAGTCTGCCTCATTGTCTATGGAGTCAACTCTCTTGACCTCGACGTAATCTTTCTCAAAGTTATCGTGGATGAGGTGGTATCGCTGCTTGATGTGCTTGAATTTTTGGTGAGACCTTGGCTTCTTAACAAGGGCTATGGCGCCATTATTGTCGCAGTACAGAGGAATGGCATTCAATGGCATTACTCCAATCTCTACAGTGAATTTTTTATTCCAGAATGCCTCCTTCGTAGCTTCTGACACAGCGATGTCCTCTACTTTTATGATGGAATCTGCTACATTTAGGGGCAAAATGTAATTTTGACTTCAATCAATAAATGGGTTATTGGTTAGATATATGTGCCCTAGAAGCCAGAATTGGCTGACACTTGTAATACACTTCTAGGGGCAAAATTATAATTTTGACTAATAATCAATAAAATGGGTTATTTTCTATCACATATGTGTATTTAGTGTCTGTGATACATC
This sequence comes from Cocos nucifera, assembly GCA_006176705.1. Classification (NCBI taxonomy): domain Eukaryota; kingdom Viridiplantae; phylum Streptophyta; class Magnoliopsida; order Arecales; family Arecaceae; genus Cocos; species Cocos nucifera. The sequence goes on from QRFJ01000538.1 coordinate 500,405, forward strand.
CTTTGAGTTAATGGTAATGATAATTCATATTTTCAAGAGTTGAAAATTTAAGACATGAATAATCATTATTAACTCATAAAATGCTCCCGACCATAGGATCATCACGAGGATGGTGATTGATCCGGAAGGTTGGTGTACAATCGCTTCTCTTTAGTAGATGAGTCTTGAGTCTACGGTGTGGAGACACCGGAGCGAGAGTACAGGTACTCGTTAGAGAACGAGGGCACTGAGCGTGACCACCTCGAGTAGTCATTAGGGAAGTCTACCTTCTCGTCAATGACTGACTCGATGCTGCAGTAGTGTGTCTGGTTCTTTGACCTGAGATGCATCGGCAGTTCACCTTGAGGGTGTTATAGTTTGACTACACCATTACTCGGTCTCCTAGCCATATGGAACCCTGAGGTGTATGTTGGCTATAGCATGTTCATTGTAGGAACTGGATTGCATCAAGATGGAATCTATCTACCTCGGTGGTAGAGGAGCAGCCCTATGATGATCATGAGAATCAAGTCCAGAAGCCCATGGCCATGGCAGAGTGAAATAATAGAAAGAGTTTCTATTTAGATTTTCACATTGGACTCGAATCGAATGATTACATCATATGACAGAGACTAGGGTTTGACGAGTTCACCTTAACCCTAATCTGATCGGGGCTCAAGATAGAAGAACTTAATCACACAGGTAGCTGCACCAAGAGGTTCGCATTCAGCTCTGATGGGTTGCCACCATATACTGCTAGGTGTCACTGGTGGATTTTGGGAGCAATTAGAATGATTTAGATGATCGATCATTCTAGCTGTTCGAATCAGAAGAGTTCTGATCCATCGAAAGGAGTTTCGATGATGTCGATGATAGAGATCATGACATATCCCATTACCATACAGAACTGAACCTAACTGGGTCACACAAACAAGGGTCTGAATCTGGTGATCATCAATTGAACTGATCTAGTTCAATTGATCTGAATGAGATTCAATTAGGTTCAAGGAAAATCGTGCTAGCACTCGATTGAACCTAACGTTCTTCTTTTACTATCATAAATAAGTTGTCCTGTCTGAGCCAAAGGAGTTTGTGCTCAATCAGAGGCCTTCATATGGTCTGACTGGAGGTTGTCCAAGTCAGAAAAGGTTGTCTTATTTTGTAAGACATTACCTGCCATTTTTGGTCACCTGCCATTTCTTGTTCTTTGACTTTGGTCAAAAGTCTACCTTTGACTGGTCAAACGTTGACCATTGACACTTTGACTTTTGACCACATGTCATGCACCTATTGGAGAGCTGGTGGGGGCCTGTCCCCCTGCCAGAACCTGGCAAGGAGGAAGGGCGCACGCCACCCTTGGCGTGTGCCCAAGTTGGAGGCGCCTAGGAGTCCTTGTTGGACAAGGACTCCATCTCCTTTTTGGATTCCAATTAGAGTTCTCCTAAGAACCAACTTTGACTGGTCTTAGGCACCCTCTAAGGAGGAATCCAGGGGACTCTATTCCCACCAATCAGATTTAGATCTGATTTCACAAAGGGTTGTGATTGGTTGGGAAGAAGAGGAGTTGGATCACAGCTTAGTCTATAAATAAGACCCTGCGCCCAACTCAAAGAATGATAATCAATTCTCCATGCCCCAAGGCTGCCTCTCCCCTCCTTCCTCCATGCCAAACCACCTTCTCCCTCTCCTCTCCACGTCCAAAAGGAGTTTTGGACCTTGGTTGGTGCGATCCAGATCAAGAAAGGCGATCAAAAGCTAAGAAGGCTGCGCTGCTGCAAAGGACGACTGCTGATCTTCAAAAGGAGTTTTGAAGATCCTCCAGATCAGATCCAGATCTAATTTTTGGAGACGTGTGATAGAGAAGAAGAGGATCTCCAGATCCAACCTGAGTGGATACCGGTAGAGGCCAGGCGCTTGCGTGGCTAGATCCAGAACCTTCCGCTGCAATCAGGATCATCAACAGGGTAATAGGATTACCCAAATCAGGTAAATTAAATTTGATTTAATTTATCTTAATTTTATTTTATTTATTAAAATAATAAGAATCAGATCTAAAATATCTCAGATCTGATTAGATCAAGAGAAAAATTTTTTTTTAAAATATATCTCTTGATCTGATCAGATCTGAACGAACCTGGACCGAAAAATCAGGATTTTCCTTCAACTGGTATCAGAGCCATGGTTCTAAAAGTATTTAGATCTATTTTTAAATTTATTTTAATTAGAAAATAAAGTGATTTTAGATGTCACATGAGATGTGATCAGATCTAAAATCAGAAAAAATTAAAATTAAATGATTTGGATCTAAGATTAGAAGATATGCATGACTAGTTCTAGAATAGAATAGTTCTATAGAATAGTCTTGCATGTTTTTGATTTAATCTGATTAAATCATATTTTAGATCTATTTATTTACTATTTTTTGATATTATAATGGTTATAATAACATCTAAAAAATAGCAAATAAAAATTATTTAATTTTAAATATATCATATGAGATATGATTGATGCATGTCTAGACTAGTTGTAGAATAGTTCTACATAATTATCTAGATTAGAATTTATTTTGATTAGATCAATTTAAATCTAATTTTTTAGATTATTATGAGATAATTTAGATCTGAAAAATATGCATGATTTGATACATGAGATGTATGCAAAATATGCCATGATTAGATCTAATTTGTATATGAGATATATGATATAGATCTAAAACTGTTTTGTAGTATTGCATGTTCCTGATTAAGGCGTTCCTCTTGGCCGTCCGGTCATAAGAATGAAGAAGGGTTTAAAGGCCCTCTCTTCCCATTCGATGGGGTGTTCTTATGATGTGTAGGGGTGCTGCGTGTTCGTCCTTAATCAGAAACCCAAAACTTACTTTCTGCAAAACCCTAGATCCTGAAACCCTAGGATTTATTGTGCATATTTTGTTTATGAACCCTACTTAATTAAGAATTAAGTTTATGGAATATTAATTAGGTCTAAAATTGAGAATTTCAGATCTAAGACATATTCATAATACTGGGTTCGGGCTTGGGTAGCTCAATTAGGTCTAAGCGGTTGATCAAACCGAATCAAGAGTTGGTTAGATGGGATCAACAATGCTTAAATTGACCAGCCTAATAGGATTAAGTCTGGGTCAAGATCGAGTCACGATCAAGCAAGACCTAATTAGGCTCAGAGGTTAGAGTCTGGATTGTAGGCTAACCCAATTGGTTCTGACTCAATAATTTGGTGTCTAAGGTAAGTTTGGCACATACGACCGACTGGTTTTTAATTGGAAGCTACTCGACCTGAATGCATTCTTGTACGAGTTAATGGCATATTCCTTCCACCGGTCTCACTTACCTGGCCATATCTGTTGACACAGTTCTGATCTGAGGTGGTCAATAATCCGAGCTAACCCATGCCACTAGGTTAGTCATAATTGTTATGACTATGATAAGTCTAGTTTAATGAGACCTGAATCAATTCTCCCTAAGAAAAGATTAAGTCTGAGGTCTTCCACCATTGTAGATGTGCGGGCCCTTCCCGGGGTTGATTGTTCTCGGCTGGATACAGTGGCTCAGTTGCACCGAAAAAGATGCAACCATGTCTATTAGGCATTGGATGCTATGGGCTGGAGGATGAGTTGGGCTCAATATTCCGGATACGGTGAGAGACTCAATTAGGAACCCAGTCTATGCAAATGGTGGGTCTGACTTAACTAAGGAGTGGATCAATATTCCGGATACGGTGAGATTCATGAATTAGAGACCAAGTTTGGGTGCACCATGATTAGAGAATCATTGAACAAGAGTTGTTCACTCATTGGCTAACCCATCACCAATAACTGTTAGGTGAGGTGATGAGTCAGTTGGTGAGACCGCACCACCCACTAGAAATCATTAATCATGGAGATTTTTGCATCTCTACAGAGGGAGTGTAGGGATCCGAGAAAATAGTGGGAGCTAATTTGTTTAAAAATAAAATTCCCTAAATAAATTGGTCAAGTCAAAATTACAGTATCTAACTAGAATCTTTGACTCTCTATAGGAAAATGTCTGCGTCCAACCCATTGGCACGTATCCTGGACACACATAGACTGACTGGACCCAATTATAAAGATTGGCTCAGGAACTACAAAATTATTTTGGGTTCCGAGAAGTTAACCCATGTTTTGGACCAGGACCCTCCCACCTTACCAGCCCGTCCATCCACTTGAACAGAGAGCGTCTCTGAAAAAATGGATAGACGAAGATAATAAGGCCAGATATTACATGTTGGGCTCGATGTCTGATGAGCTCCAGCGCCAACATGAAGATATCGGGACTGCTCGCCAAATGTTGGCTCACCTGCAGGAGATGTTTGGTGAACAGAGTCGCGCAGCCAAATATCAAGTCACAAAATGACTTTTTAAGGCTAAGATGCGTGATGGGCAGTCAGTCCAAGATCACTGTCTGACAATGATCAAGGACATGGAAGAGCTTGAGAAGCTCGGTGTGAAGTTAGGACTTGGACCTGCAGAACGATATTATTCTGCAATCCTTGACTGATGCATATGGGCAATTCATCATGAATTACCACATGCATAAACTTCAAAATTCCTTGGCCGAATTAATGAATATGCTGGTTACCGCTGAGCTTTCTATGAAAGGTTCTAAAGGCTCAGTTCTTGCTATGGAACGGACTTCTTCCAAAAGAAAGTCTTATGGAAAGAAAAAAAGAAGTCTGTGAAAAAGCAAAAGGTGGAAGGATCAAAGAAGAAGAAGGCAGAAGCCGAAGAAGAAAGGCCGATGGCAAAGGAAAGTGTTTCCATTGCAACAGCGACGGCCATTGGAAGCGGAACTGCCCTACTTACCTGGCCACCCTGAAGAACAAGAAGGAAGGTCCTTCTGGAGGTATGCTCGTTATTGAGTCTAACCTTACGGTTTCTTCTGCATCCAGTTGGGTGCTTGACTCTGGTTCTAGTGCTCATCTGTGCACTTCTATGCAGGGTCTTGAGGATAGCAGGAGGCTGAGGGATGGAGACATGATCCTACGCATCGGTAATGGAGCAAGAGTTGCTGCAGTAGCCGTGGGAACATACCCTCTTCGATTACCATCTGGTTTAGACTTAGTTTTGAAAAGACTGTTATTATGTGCCTGCAGCTAGCAGGAATTTGATTTCTGTTTCATGCTTAGCACAAGAAGGCTTATGTGATTACCTTCTTTAAGGACCATTGTAACATTCTTTATGAAAGAAATAAAATTGCAAATGGTTTCCTTATTAATGGTCTTTATCAGCTACATATTGATGTACCTGTTCTAACTATCGAGCAAAACGTGAATGCCAAACGACCTAGGGATAGTCCAAACGATAGATATCTATGGCACCTGAGATTAGGTCATATAGCAGAAGATAGGATCAACAAATTGGAGAAAAATGGGCTATTGAGTCCATTGACTTTCCGAGTCATATCCAACTTGTGAATCTTGTCTTCAAGGCAAAATGACTAAACTCCCTTTTGTTGGACATGGGGAGAGGGCCACAGATCTCCTTGCCCTAGTACATACTGATGTGTGCGGCCCATTTGATGTGCCGGCTAGAGGCAATTTTGTCTACTTCATTACCTTTACCGATGATCTGTCTAGGTATGGGTATGTGTATCTTATGAGACACAAGTCTGAAGCTTTTGAAAAGTTCAAAGAATTCAGACATGAAGTAGAAAAACAAACTGAAAAACCCATTAAGGTTCTTCGATCAGATCGAGGAGGTGAATACCTTAGCCGAAATTCCTAGACTATCTCAAGGATAAATGGCATAGTCTCTCAATGGACTCCACCAGGAACACCTCAACTCAACGGGGTTTCAGAACGGAGAAATCGGACTCTATTGGATATGGTTCGATCCATGATGAGCTTCACAGACCTCCCTGATTTTCTTTGGGGACATTCATTGTTAACTTCAATTTATCTACTGAATAGGGTTCCCTCTAAAACCGTTCCTACCACACCGTATGAGATATGGCACGGTAAGAAACCAAGTCTGAGTCATCTCAGAATTTGGGGTTGTCCGGCTCATGTCAAAAGACAACAAGCGGACAAGTTAGAGTTTAGGTCCTTTAGAGCTCGATTCATAGGATATCCTAAAGAGTCATTAGGATACTATTTCTACATTCCAGAAGACCACAATGTGATTGTGAGTCGACATGCCATCTTTCTTGAAAAATAGTTTATTCAAGATAGCGGCATTGGAAAGCAGATTAAGCTTGATGAGAAAGTCTCACAAGTACAACGAGCTAAGGACCAATTGGAACCAAATCAGGTTGAGCCAATAAGAACACTACCTCCTCCACCTCGTAGATCGGAAAGAGTTTTCCCGTCCCCCTGAAAGATACTTAGGTATTATTTCAGAGGAAAGTAGAGGAAAATGTTCCTCGTAGGTAATGGTGCTCATGGTGATGATCCCAAAACCTACAACGAGGCGATATCAGATATCGACTCCGAGAAATGGCTAGAGGCAATGCAGTCAGAAATTGACTCGATGCACTCAAACCAAGTCTGGACCTTGGTAGATCCACCAGAAGGTATAGTACCTATTGGGTGTAAATGGATCTTCAAGAGAAAGATTGGTGCAGATGGGAATGTGGAGACATTCAAGGCTAGACTAGTGGCAAAAGGTTATAGTCAACGCGAAGGCATTGACTATCAGGATACCTTTTCCCCAGTAGGCTATGCTAAAATCCATCCGCACATTGCTTGCCGTTGCAGCCTATTTCGATTATGAAATATGGCAAATGGACGTGAAAACGGCATTCTTAAATGGATATCTTGAGGAAGATATCTATATGGAACAGCCGCTAGGTTTCACATCCAGTGATACTGATCACAAGGTTTGCAAGCTGCAAAGGTCCATATATGGACTTAAGCAAGCATCTCGGAGCTGGAACACTCGTTTCAATGATGTGATCAAAAAGTTTGGTTTCATCAAAAATGAAGAGGAACCATGTGTTTTCAAAAAGGGTCAGTGGGAGCGCTGTTGTCTTCCTCGTATTGTACGTGGATGACATCCTCCTTATTGGGAATGATATTCCCATGATTGACATCAGTCAAATTATGGTTGTCCAAGGAATTCTCCATGAAAGACCTAGGTGAAGCATCCTTTATTCTAGGAATTAAGGTCTATAGGGATAGACCGAATAGGATGCTAGGACTTTCACAGAAGATGTACATAGAGGAAAGTACTAAAGAGGTTTAGTATGGAAAACTCTAAGAGGGGATTAATACCCTTCAGACATGGTATTCATCTTTCCAAGAAGATGTGCCCTAGCACACCTGAGGAAATAGAACGCATGAGCAAGATCCCTTATGCTTCTGCAATAGGGAGCCTCATGTATGCCATGCTATGTACACGACCTGATATAGCCCATGCTGTGAGTGTCACAAGCAGATATCAGTCAAATCCAGGTGAAGAACACTGGACTTCTGTGAAATGTATCCTTAAGTACTTGAGAAGAACTAAGGATATGATGTTGGTCTTTGGTAATGGAGAACTCCAAGTCCAGGGATACACAGACTCGGATTTCATGTCCGATATAGATGATCGAAAGTCGACATCTGGGAGTCTGTTTGTGTGCAATGGTGGTGCTGTCAGCTGGAAGAGTTCCAAGCAAACTGTGATAGCAGATTCCACCATGGAAGCAGAATATATCGCTGCATCAGAGGCTGCGAAGGAAGCATTCTGGTACAAGAAGTTTGCTGCAGAAATTGGAGTAATGCCATCAGATGCCATTCCTCTATACTGCGACAACAATGGCGCCATAGCCCTTGCTAAGGAGCCGAGGTCTCACCAAAAATCCAAGCACATTGAGCGGCGATACCACCTCATCCGCGATTACCTCGAGAAGGGTTACGTGTCGAGGTCAAGAGAGTCAACTCCACAGATAATGTGGCAGACCCACTTACAAAGCCGTTGGGCCAGCAGAAGATCGAAGCCCACCTTGAGAAGATGGGACTTAGACTTGTAGCCAATTGGCTTTAGGACAAGTGGGAGATTGTTAGATATATGTGCCCTAGAAGCCAGAATTGGCTGACACTTGTAATACACTTCTAGGGGCAAAATTATAATTTTGACTATAATCAATAAAATGGGTTATTTTCTATCACATATGTGTATTTAGTGTCTGTGATACATCCTTTGAGTTAATGGTAATGATAATTCATATTTTCAAGAGTTGAAAATTTAAGACATGAATAATCATTATTAACTCATAAAATGCTCCCGACCATAGGATCATCACGAGGATGGTGATTGATCCGGAAGGTTGGTGTACAATCGCTTCTCTTTAGTAGATGAGTCTTGAGTCTACGGTGTGGAGACACCGGAGCGAGAGTACAGGTACTCGTTAGAGAACGAGGGCACTGAGCGTGACCACCTCGAGTAGTCATTTAACTCTCAAAAGGGGTTTTGAAGATCCTTTAGATCAGATCCAGATCTGACCTTTATTGGAAGACGTGATAAGAGAAGAAGAGGATCTCTAGATTAGTCCAAGTGGATATCGGTAGAGGCTAGGCCACTTGGCGTGGACCTAGGATCCCCAGAACCTTTTCGCTGGCTTACAGGCATCATCAATACAGGTAATAGGATTACCCACTTTAAAGATAAATTAAATGTGATTTAAATTATTCTAAATTTATTCTAATTATTAAATAATAAGAATCAGATTCTTAAAACATCCCAGATCCCTGATTAGGATCAAAATTTTTTTTTTTTGAAATATATCTCTTGATCTGATAAGATCTGAACGAACCTGATCCGAAAAATCTGGATTTTCCTTCATAAATCAGATCGAGTACATGGCATACATGTGGCTCCCTATTGCTAGAGCATAAAGGATCTTGCTCATGCATTCAATTCTTCCAGGTGTATTGGGGACACATTTTTTGAGAGATGAAAATGTAATGTCTGAAGAGGTACCAATCTCTTCTTTGAGTTTTCATGGCTAAACCTCTTTAGCACTTCCTCTATGTACATCTTCTGTGAAAAGCCTAGCATCCTATTTGGTCATCTCTATAAACCTTAATTCTTAGAATGAAGGATGCTTCTCTTAGATCTTTCATGGAGAATTCTTTAGATTACCATATTAACTGTGGTCAATTGGAAATCGATTTTCAATAAAGAGGATTGATTAGAATATATGTGCCCTAAAAGCCAGAATTTGGTGGCACTTAAATACATATCTCAAGGGCAAAATTATAATTTTGACTAATATCAATAAAATGGTTTATTTCTTATCACATATATGTGTATTTAGTGTCTGGTGATTACATCGTTATGGTTAATAGGTTAATGATAATTCATATCTTCAAGAGGTCGAAAATTTAAGACATGAATAATCGATTATTAACTCATAAAAATGCTTTCCACCATTAGGATTCATCACGAGGATGCGTAATTTGATCCGAAATTTGGTAGTACAATTCGACTTCTCTTTAGTTAGATGAGTCCTATGGTGTGGAAGCGACACCGGAGACGGAGAGTATAAGGTACTCGTTAGACAACGAGGGCACTAAGCGTGACCATCTTGGAGTAGTCATTAGGGAGTTACGCTTCTCGCATGACTGACTCGATGGCGTGCATAGAGTTGTATCTGGATTCTTATTGAGCTGGATCATCGATAGTTCATCTTTGGAGGTGTTATAGTTATGACTAACACCACTTTACTCGATCTTCCGAAACCCTGAGGTGTGTATGTTGGCTTAAGCCATATCAATTGTAACAACAGATAGGCATCAAGATGGAACTATCTACCTCGATTGGTAGAGGACAGCCCTATGAGTCATTAAGAATCCCAAGTCCAGAAGTCCTGGCCTTATGACAGAGTAAAACAATAGAAAGGAGTTTCTATTTAGGTTTTCACATTGGACTTTGAATCAAATGATTACATCATATGACAGAGACTATGGTTTGACGGACTTCACCTTAATCTAATCGACCGGGGCTCAAGATAGAAGAACTTATCACAACAAGTAGCTTGCACCAATGAGGTTTGCACTGTCAGCTCTTGATGGGTGCCACCATATATTGCTATGTTATCACCTGATCATGGATTTTGGTGGAGCCAAGTCTTAGAACGGATTTTAGGATGATCGATCAATTCTAGATGTCTTCGAATCAAAAGAGTTTTGATCCATCAAAAGGAATGTTTCGATGTGTCAATGATTTAGGAGATTCATGACATTATCCCATTATCATTACAAGAATGACACTAAATTGGGCTCATACAAACAATGGTTTTAATTGGTGGTGATCATTCAATTCTGAACTGATCAGGTTCAATTGATTCTAAATTGAGATTCAACTTAGGTTCAAGAATCGTGCTAGCACACTCGATTAACCTACACATTCTTATCTTTTACTATTATAAATAGTTGTCCTGACTGAGCCAAAGGGAGGTTTTGTGCTCGATCAGAGGCTTCTCACTTTGTTTGACTGTGAAGGCTTCGTTCAAGCAAAAAAAGGTTGTTCTTAATTTTGTAAGGACATATCTTATCATTTTTGGTCAGTCTGACCAATTTCTCTCCTTGACTTTGGTCAAAAACTTGGACCTTGGACTGGTCAAACATTGATCATTATGCTTTGACTTTTTGTCCATGTGTCATGCACCTATTGAAGAGAGTTGGTTTGGAGGGCCTGTCCTCTTGCCAGAACCTGGCAGAGGCAGGAGGGCTTACGCTACCCTTCGGGTGTGCCAAGGTTTTGAGGCGCCCAAAGAAGTCCCTATTGGACAGGGACTCCATCTCCTTTTTGGTCCAAGTAGAGTTTTCTCTAAGAATCAACTGTGACTGATCTTAGTGCCCTCTAAGGAGGGAATCTATGGGACTCTATTCCCACCAAATCAGATTTAGATCTGATTTCATAAAGAGTTTATGATTGGTTGGGAAGAAGAGGAGTTGGATCACAGACAGGTCTATAAAATTAAGGACCGCTGCCCGCCCAACTCAAAATAAGATGTGAAAATTAAAATCCCACGCCCAAGGGGCTTGCCTCTACCCCTTTCCTCCATTTGCCAAACCCACCCTTCTCCCTCTCCTCTCCATGTCCAAAAGTATTTTGGACCTTTTTGGTTGGTGCAATCCCAGACAGAGGAAAGGCGACGTGAAAGCTAGAGGCTGTTGCTTGCTGCAAAGAACAACTGCTGATCTTCAAAAGAAGTTTTGGAAGATTTCTCTAGATCAATCCAGATCTAATTTTGTGGAGACGTGAGACTAGCAGAATAGATAGTAAGCGGATTCTCCAAATCCCAGCCCCTTGAGTGGGGATTAGCCAGGTACGAGCTAGGTACTGCGTAGTAGATTCCAGACCTATTCCACTGCTCAAAGGATCATCATCGAGTAATAGGATTACCCACTTCAAGGTAAATTAAATTTGATTTAATTTATCTAATTTTATGTTAATTATTAAAATAATAAAAATTAGATTTAAAATATTCTAAATCTGATCTAGATCAAAGAAATTTTTTTTTTTGAAATATATCTCTTGATCTGATTAGATCTGAATGAACGTGGTCTGAGAAATCAGGATTTCCCTTCAGATATCATCCATGTATAGTATGAGGAAGATAATAGCGCTCCCACTGATCTTTTTGAAAATACATGATTCCTCCTCATTCTTGATGAAATCAAATAATTTGATCACATCATTAAAACGAGTATTCCAGCTTCGAGATGCTTGCTTAAGTCCATATATGGACCTTTACAGCTTACATTCTTTATGATCAGCATCACTGGATCTGAAATCTAGCGACTGTTCCATATAGATATCTTTCTCAAGGTATCCATTTAAGAACACCATTTTCACGTCCATTTGCCATATTTCATAATCAAAATAGGCTGCAATAGCAAGTAATGTGCGGATGGATTTTAGCATGGCTACTGATAAAAAGGTATCCTGATAGTCAATGCCTTCATGCTGACTACAATCTTTTGCCACTAATCTAGCTTTAAATGTCTCCACATTCCCATCTATACCAATCTTTTTCTTGTAGATCCATTTATACCCAATAGGTACTATACCTTCTGGTGGATCTACCAAGGTCCAGGCTTGGTTTGAGTGCATCGAGTCAATTTCTGACTTCATTGTCTCTAACCATTTCTCGCAGTCGATATCCAATATCGCCTCATCATAGATTTTGGGATCATCACCATGAACCTCATTATCTATGAGAAATATTTTCTCTACTTCCTCTAAAATAGTACCTAAGTACCTCTCAGAGAAATGAAAAATCCTTTTTGATCTACGAGATGGAGGAGGTAGTGATTGTATTGGCTCAACTTGATTTGATTCCATAGGGTCCTTAATTTGTTGCTCTTGGGAGACTTTCTCCTCAAGCTTGATCTACTTTTCAATGCCACCATCTTGAATAAACTATTTTTCAAGAAAGATGGGCCATGTTGACTCACAAT
>QRFJ01000538.1:512834-623452 GCA_006176705.1 Cocos nucifera
CACATTATAGTCTTCTGGAATGTAGAAATAATATCCTAATGACTCTTTAGGATATCCTATGAATCGAGCTCTAAAGGACCTATAGTCTAACTTATTTGCTTGTTGTCTTTTGACATGAGCCGGACAACCCCAAATTCTGAGATGACTCAGATTTGGTTTCTTACCATGCCATATCTCATACGGTATGGTAGGAATGATTTTAGAGAAAATCCTATTCAGTAAATTTATAGCAGTTAACAGACTATGTCTCCAAAGAAAATTAGGAAGATCTATGAAGCTCATCATGGATCGGACCATATCTAATAGAATTCGGTTCCTCCATTCTAAAATCTCGTTGAATTGAGGTATTCCAAGTGGAGTCCATTGAGAGACTATACCATATTGCTTGAGATAGTTCAAAAATTTTTGACTAAAGTATTCACCTTCTCGATCTGATCGAAGAACCTTAATGGATTTTTCAGTTTGCTTTTTCACTTCATATCTAAATGTCTTAAACTTTTCAAAGGTTTTAGACTTATGTCTCATAAGATACACATATCCATACCAAGATAAATCATCGATAAAGGTTATGAGGTAAACAAAGTTTTCTCTAGCCGGTACATCAAATGGACCACACACATCAGTATCTACTAGGGCAAGTAGATTTGTGGCCTTTTTCTCATGTCCTACAAAAAGGAGCTTAGTCATTTTGCCATGAAGACATGATTCACAAATTGGATATGACTCGAAAGTCAACAGACTCAATAGCCCGATTTTCTCTAATTTGTTTACCCTATCTTTGGCTATATGACCTAGCCTTAGGTGCCATAGATACCTATCATTTGGACTATTTCTGGATCATTTTGATCCTATGGCATTCACATTTTATTCAATATTAAAGACAAATACATCAATATGTTACTGATAGAGATCGTTAATAAGAAAATCACTTATAATTTTATTTCTTTTATAAAGAATATTATAATGATCCTTAAGAAAACTAATTACATAGCCTTCTTGTGCTAAACATGAAATAGAAATTAAATTTCTGCTTGCAGCAGGTACATAATAGCAATCTTTAAGTACTAAATCTAAGCCAGATGATAGTCGAAGAGGGTAGGTTCCCACGGCCACAGCAGCAATCCTTGCTCTATTTTTGATGCATAGGATCATCTCACCATCCCTCAGCCTCCTGCTATCCTCAAGACCCTGCACAAAAGTGCACAAATGAACACTAAAACCAGAGTCAAGCACCCAACTGGATGTAGAAGAAATTATAAGGTTAGATTCAATAACGAGCATACCTCTAGAAGAATCTATCTTCTTCTTATTCTTCAGGATAGCTAGGTATGTAAGGCAGTTCCGCTTCCAGTAGTCGTTAGTATTATAATGAAAATACTTTCCTTTGTCAGTAATCTTCTTCTTCAGCTCCATCTTTTTTTTCTTTTTACCTTCTATCTTCTGCTTTTTCATAAACTTCTTCTTCTTTTCAAAAGACTTTCTCTTGGAAGAAGTCTGTTCCATAGCAAGTATTGAGTCTTTAGAATCTTTCATAGAAAGCTTAATAGTAACCAGCATATTCATAAGCTCAGTCAGAGTTTTCTGAAGTTTATGTATATGGTAGTTCATGATTAGCTGTCCATACGCATCAATCAAGGATTGCAAAATTATATCATTCTGTAGATCCTGATCTAACTTCACTCCAAGCTTCTTAAGCTCTTTCAAGTCCTTGATCATCATCAGACAATGATCTTGAATTGACAGCCCATCACGTATTTTAGCCTTAAATAGTTGTTTAGTGATATGATATTTGGCTGTGCGACTTTGTTCACCAAACAACTCTTATATGTGAGCCAATATTTGGTGGGCAGTCTTGATATCTTCATGTTGGTACTAAAGCTCATCAGACATCGAGCCTAACATGTAGTATCTAGTCTTATTATCTTCATCCATCCACTTATCAAGAGATGCTCTCTATTCAACGGATGGACGAGCTGGTAAGGTGGAGAGATTCTGATCCAATACATGAGTCAACTTCTCGAAATCTAAAATAATTTTAAATTTTTAGAGTCAATTTTTGTAATTGGATCCAGTCAGTCTATGGGTGTCCAAGATACGGGCTAGTGGGTTAGATGCAGACATTTTTTTTTTTTTGTAGAGAGTCAAAGTTTCTAGCTAGATTTTATAATTAAAATTTGATCAATTTATTTAGAAATTTAATTTTTAAATAAATTAGCTTCCACTATTTTTTTGGATCCCTACACTTCCTCTGTAGAGATGCAAAAATCTTCGCGATTACTGATTTCTAATGGATGGTGCAGTTCCACCAACTGACTCATCACCTCACATAATAGTTATTGATGATGGGTTAGCTATTGAGTGAACAACTTTTGTCCAATGATTCTCTAATCAAGGTGCACCCAGACTTGATCTCTAATTCATGAATCTCATCATGTCCAAAATATTAATCCACTCCTTAGTTAAGTTAGACCCACCATTTACATAGGTTGGATTCCTAATTGGATCTCTCATCGTATCCAAAATATTGAGCCCAATCCATCCTCCAGCCCATAGCATCCAATGCCTAATAGACATGGTTACGTCTTTTCGGTGCAACTGAACCACTGTGATTAGTCGAGAACAATCAACCCCAGAAAGAGCCCGCACATCTACAATGGTGGAAGATCTTATACTTAATCTTTTCTTAGAGAGATTTGATTTAGATCTCTTTAAACTTGACTTGACATAGCCATAACCATTATGACTAACCTAGTGGCATGGGTCAGCTCAGATTGTTAGCCACCTTAGATTAGGACTAGATCGACAAATATGGTTAGATAAGTAAGATCGGTGGAAGGGATATGCCATTAACTCGATAAGAACGCATTCGAGTCGAGAGGCTTCCAATTAAAAATCAGTCGGTCATATCTACCAAACTTATCTTAGACATCAAATTATTGAGCCAGAACCAATAGGGTTAGCCTACAATCTAGACTCTAACCACTAAGTCTAATTAGGTCTTAACTGGATCGATCACTCATGTGACTCGACCTTGATCCAGACTTAATTCTATTAGGCTAGTCAATTTAAGCATTCTTGATCCCACCTAACCAACTCTTGATTCGGTTTGATCAACCGCTAGACCTAATTGAGCTACCCAAGTCCGAACCCAATTTTATGAATATGTCTTAGGTATGAAAATTTTTAATTTTAGATCTAATATATTTCATAATCTTAATTCTTAATTAGGTTTAGGGTTCATAAATAAAATATATATATAAAATCTTAGGATTTCAGGATATAGGATTTTGCAGAAAATAAGTTTTTTATTTCTGATTAAGAACGAACTCGCAGCACTCCTACACACCATAAGAACACCCCATCGAATGAGAGGAGAGGACCTTCAAATTTTACTTCGTTCTTATGACCGGACGGCCAAGGGGCACACCTTAATCAAAAATATGATAAATCTATAAAACTAGTTAGATCTACATCATGTATCACATATATAAAAATTGATCTAACTAAAAATATGTTTTGCATACATCTCATGTATCATATCATGCATATTTTTAGATATAAATTATCTCATAAACATCTAAGAAATAAGATTTAAATTTGATCATATCAAATTAAAATTTATTCTAGATAATTTTGTAGAACTATTCTACAACTAGTCTAAAATGCATCTATCATATCTCATATGAATAAATTAAATAATTTATTTTCTATTTCTAGATCTAATTATAATATTTATAATATCAAAAAATAATAAATAAATAAATTTAAAAATTATAATTAATTAAATTAAAATTATAATTATGCTAGACTACATATAGAATAATTTTATTCCTAGTCTAGTCATGCATCTCATACATCTTAGATCTAGATTATTTAATTTTTAATTTTTTAATTTCAAATTTAATCTTATCTAATGTGACATTTAAAATCATCTAATTATTAGATAAAAAAAATTAAAATTAGATCTAATAAATTATGGAACCTGGCTTTGATACCAATTGAAGAAAAAAATCTATTTTTTGGATTAGGTTCGTTCAGATCTGATTGGATCAGAAGGAATATTTCAAAAAATTTTTCTCTAAGATTCTAATCGGATCTGAGACTCCTCAAATTTGATATTATTGATCTAATAATAAAATTAAAATTAAAATTAAATCTAATTTAATTATACCTTTATATTGGATAATCTAATTATCCTATGATGATTCCGATGTTTGCCTGAAGTTCTGGATGTAGCCATGCAAGCACCTGGCCTCTACCGATATCCACTCGGGAAAAATTTAGAGATCTTCTTCTTTTCAATCAATCCTCTAAAAATTAGATATAGATTTAATCTTGAAGGTCTTCAAAACTTCTTTTGAAAAACTATCATTGTCTCTTACAACAGTGTTGTCTTCTTCCTTTCCTGGCGCCTTTCACTTGCTTGGATTGTACCTTATTCATAGCCAAAACCCCTTAGACGTGGAGAGGAGAGAGAGGACTAGAGGGTGGTGTGGAGAAGGAGGGTGAGAGGCTTTATGGTGTAGGCTAAAGGCAGAAGCATTAAAAGCCTAGACGTAGATAGGATTTATATAAATCCTACTGCGCCATGTAGTGCCACATCATCCCAATCAATCACGGCCCTTTGAGCAATCAGATCTAAATCTAATTGGTGGGATGACATCATCTGATCCAATCAGATGAGGAACCCTCAAAATCCTCCTAAGAAGGTGCCAAGACTGGGTCAAACAAGAGTTCTTGGCACCATAAAGTTTAATCCTTGAAGCAACCCTAGAGTCCCATCTGTATGAGACTCCTCTTTTATCCTCATGGGGCGCATGCCTCTTGAGGTGTGTGCCATCTTCCTATCTACATTTAGTAGGGGGACAAGGCTCCAGGTACTCTCCTATAGGCGCATGATATATGGGCAGATGTCCAAGTGTCCAGAGTCAATATTTGACCAATGTCCAAAAATAGGAATTAGCAGATAATAAAAAATGATAGATATTATCTTAAATTTATCTCATAAATTAAGATAATCTTTTTTTGATTTGAAAAAGCTCTAGTCAGATCAAGTAAAGGTTCTTGAGTGAGTCCAAACATATTTAGCTTAGTCGAGACAAGCTTTAATGATTATTAAAGAAGAACATTAGGCTCAATCATGTGCTAGCACGATTTTCTTGAACCTAATTAAATCATACTCAAATCAATTAAACTGGTTTAGTTCAATTGATAACATCTAGATCTAAATTCTTATTTGTGTGATCTAGTTAGGTTCAATTTCATATGGTAATGGGATATGTCGCAATCTCTATCATCGACATCATTGAAATACCTTCCGATGGATCAGAACTTTTCTGATTCAGACAACTAGTATGATCGATCATTTAAATCATTCTAATTGCTCTCAAAATCTACTAGTGATACCTAATAGCATATGGTGGCAATCCATTAGAACTAAAAGTGAACCTCTCGGTGCAGTTACCTGTGTGATTAGATTCCTCTATCTTGAGCTTCGATTGAATTAAGGTTAAAATGATCTCATCAAACCCTAATATCCGTTATACGAATTAATCATTCGATTCAAGTTCAATGTAAAAATCTTAATAGAAACTCTTTCTATTATTTTATTCTACCATGGCCATGGACTTATGGACTTGATTCTCATGATCATCATAGGGCTGCTCCTCATTTACTGACTAGGACTCGGATTAATCTAATTTTTTAATTTGATTAAAAAATAAATTAAAATTAAATATAATTTAATCTAATTTAATTAAGTTTTTAAATGGGTTAGGATCTTATTTAATTGGGTTGGTTTAATCTTGATTTTATTTGGTTAAAAAATCTTGTTTGACCAAGTCAAAATAGGAGTCCTAGTAAGACTAGGACTTCCTATCTCCTTGCACCACCTTGGTCCCAATGCCCTCCATACCTATTTTTTAGATATTTTTCATGTAAAATCTCTTTGTTCCTGATTTTCATGCCCGCTCTCTTCCTCCAAGTCATACTTGGAAGTTAGATGAAAGACCAAGTCAAAGGAGGAATTGGTTTTGCTTAGGATTCTATGAGATAGAATCCTTATTGATCAAAACATCTTCCCTTGAGTGCCACCCCATCTTTTAATTAATTCTTCTCTTATTCCATAAAAATAATCTCCTTCCTTATGCACCCTCTCTTGCTGGTCCACACCAAAAATTATGGAGGAGGCGCCCAAGGGTTGGGCACCCCAACAACTTCCCATGTTTGGATATTCCTAGTCTAAGAATTTGACCTAATTTGAACTCTTCTTTTTCCCTATTTATTGGACGAATTTTATTCTTATTTTTTCATGAAATATAAAGCTTTAGGAGATATTTGAGGGTGTGCAAAAATCAAAGGAAGAGGATTCTTGGGCATGGAGGTTCTATAGGCACCAAACTAGGTGTCTAGGTGAGAGAAAAGAGAAGAAGAAGAGGGTCTTCTTCTAGGACTATTTTATTTTCAAACTCTCCTTCTTTCTTTTGAGTTTTTTGAGAGAATCTTAGATCATAAAACTCTCATTTTTCTTCTCATATTTTAGAGAGTATAAATTTTGAAGAAAAGATCATCGGATCGATCGTCAAAGAAGGATTAACACGGTACTAGCATGCTGTGCTGATTTCCTACATCAAACTTCAGATCAGAGATCGTAGGCTCGTGTGGATGACTCCTAGAGGCCGAACATATATGCGGCTCATGACTTTATCCTCAAGCTTAGATCAGTAAGTTAGAACATCTAACTTGCTGAGGTAATAGATCTGATCTATTAACTTCATACCTGCATTTGATGTAGTGCAGATCTAGGTTGATTTTATCAACCTTTTACTTTTTTATTTGATTTTAATTTTTGATTTAATATCATGCCTTGATCATATAATAGATCTGAGATCTAGATATTTATATAAATATTTAAATAAATTTTAGATTTATTTAAATTTTTTGCTATAAGATCTTGAAAAAATTTTAAGATCCACCTGCAAAACTCTAGATCTGATTCCTTTAATTAGTATCAGAGTCTACATTCTCATTACATGATTTTTATGCATGTCTAGATTATTTCTTAGATTAGATCTAATTTATAATCTAATTATTAAATTTAAAATTAAAAAAAATAAAAATAAAATAAAATAAAATATTTTAGATTGTACGGACTGCCATAAGATTGTCCTGCCGTAAGGTTTATCCCTTACAGTAAATAGGTTGTCCTAGTATGTGCTAATCTAAAATATTGATCATAAAATTTTAGATTAGATCTAAGAAATTTTATGATCTGATTAAAAATATTTTAGTCTAATTTTAATCATCATAAATGTGTTAGATTTGATCTAGGAAGATTTATGATTGATTATTATTAAAACTATTTGAATTATATAAACCTGTTTAGATTAGATCTAAAGTAGTTTTATGTTTATTTTACTTACATATTGATTATGAATTAAACATGCAACTTGATTGATAGAACCATATTGTAAAAATATTTTACAAACATAAAAATTATTTTCGAAAAGATGAATCCCAACCCTCAGCCCAAAACTTAATTGAGAATTAAGAAGTTGATTGATTAGAATCTAGGATTGTGAATTAAAGATCCTAAGACACAAATCATTACACATTGGGTTAAATAGGTTAGTAGAGATTAGGTTCATTAATTGGGTTAGACCTAGGATTAGATTAAAGAATGAACTTAATTAGAGAATTGACTAAATCCAATCAATTATTATCTTAGATTAGGCCAAGGATTCTCTAGATCAATTATAATAGTAGTAGTTGGTCAGGTCCATATATTTAACAAGACCCAAGATGGACTTGATTCTTGGCTATGCGGTCTAGCACGAACTGTTAAATTGATCTAATTGAAACTAATTAAACCAGTTAGTGTCTAAGGTAAATCAGACTAGTGGTTTTTAATTGGCAGCCCACTTACTTGACCATTTTTGATGGTGTCTAAGGCAAGCCTGGTAGATCCTTCCACTGATCGAACTTACCTAGCCTCTTGGTGAGATTATATTTTGATCGGATCGCTTGACTATTCGAGCTAACCCATGTCAGCTAGGTAAATCAGTTTGACTGATTTAGGTGCTCCTAGACCAACCTATTAATGGTCTCCCTTAAGCTAACTTGGTAAAGTTAGTGGGAGGATCATGACAAGCTGGTTAATCTAACCTACTCACTTCTATAAATAAATTTTTTAAAATTATTAGGTTTCTAAAATAAAATAGTTATATGATAATTGGATCATAGCCTCCCATTAAAGTGGATGATAATGGATCCATCACTTAGATAATCATTGGAGGCCCAAAGGCCTGGTGCTTATCGATTGATGAAATTATCATTCATTATATGATCTCTTGGATACATCTTTCTAAATGGTGGTTAGGTGGCTAACCAAAGTTGGACCTGATTATTCATTGGTTGGATAGAATAAGTATGGTCATGTTAATGGTTGGACCTAACTGGATCCTTTTTTGAGAAGGCCAAAGCCAACTGATCAGGGCCTGGGGCAAAATTTAATTACTGAAAATTATTTAGAGAAATAATTTATTATGAATCTATCCTTAGATGTACATGGGTGGGCCAACCAAAGTTGGGCTTGTGTATAGTCTATGTGGATTCTAGTATCCATTAAGAAATTAGGATAATTTCTCGAATTGAAGGTAGAGGCTATCAATTCGAATAAAATAGTAGGAGAAACCTTTTGATTAAAGTCCAAATCTTTAGGTTTAATAAATCAATTACTAATTAGATTTTGGTTTTTTTTTTTATGCAGGCATGGCCATTTTCTATCACTTCGATCATTATTGGATAATGATAAGTTGGTGGGACCCAACTTCGATAGTTGGTATCGAAAGTTGAAGATTATCTTGGAGCATAAATGGATCCTATATGTGCTAACGAATCCTACACCTGAGGAGTCAGTTGTCAATGCACGTGGAATAATTAGAGATACTTATCAAAAATGGCTCAGTGATCGAACCACGGTGTGCTGCATTATGTTGGCTGCGATGAGCGATGAGTTCAGTCGTAGGTTTGAGATAGCTCAGCCAAATAAAATGCTCCAAGTGTTGGAGGATTCTTTTGGCACACCCAATGATTTTGAGAGGCACAAGACTAGTTACACCATCTTCAACACCAGAATGTGAGACGAAGCCTCTGTCACTGATCACGTACTGTATATGATCGAGCTGATAGAGCGCTTGAGCAAACTCAGCTTTTCCTTGCATGAACAACTTGGAAAAGATGCAATACTGAACTCATTGCCAAAGTTCTATTTCTCTTTTCTTACTCATTACAAAATGATAAAGCTTGAAGTAAACTACCATGGCTTACTGGGGTTACTTCAGAACTTTGAGAAAGATCACCAGCTCCATAAAGAGTTGGTGAACTTAGTGGAAGGTTCGTCTTCTAGTTCTTGACCCTTTAGAAAAGGGAAGAAGAATAAGAAGAAGAAAATAAAGAAGGTGCATGTTTAGACTGGGACATCAGTGCAGGACCAAACTAGAAAGATCAAGTTCGATAAGAGTCAAGCTGAATGCTTCTTTTGCAAGAAGTGAAGGCACTGAAAGAGGAACTATCCTTAGTACATTGCCTTCCTAGATCCGAACAGGTAGAGAAAGAAGCAAGCTGTTGCTGGACAAGGTATTTATATGATAAATTATTGTAATTTCATTATTTATGATATTACTGACTAGGTATTGGATACCGATAGCCCTTACCATATTTGTAATTCGTTGCAGGGATTGCAGGTCAGAAGAAGATTCGAGCAAGGCGAGAGATTTCTACATGTTGGAGATGGAAGATCAGTTTCAATTCTAGCTTTAAGAATTTTGAAACTTGTGTTTGAATCTCATACCGTTGTTCTTAGTGATTGTCATTTTTGTCCTAGTTTCTTTTTAAATATCATTTTTGTAGGTCTTTTGGCCATGAACAATTATGAAATTTTAATAAAGAAATGAGTTTGTAATGTCATTATGAATAGTGTTACTACTTTCTATGGACAATTGAATAATGGTGTATATATATTATCACAATCTATTAATGTAGTCTATTCTACTGACAAGCATCCTAGATTAGATAGTGTATCAGATATCTACTTATGACACTATAGGCTAGGTCATATAAATAAGAATATGATAAACAGGTTGACTCAGGAGGAAATCCTTGAAGTTAATGCTTGTGAATCACTTTCAACCTGTGAGTCCTGTCTTCTTGGTAAAATGACCAAGTCACCTTTCACTGAAAAAGGTGAACGAGTCAATGAGCTCTTAGGTCGGGTACATACTGATGCATGTGGACCAATGACTACAAGAACTAGAGGTGGATCTATCTACTTCTTTACTTTCATAGATGATCTATCCAAATATAGATATGTCTATCTGATGAAATATAAGTCGAATTCTTTTGAAATATTTAAATGATTCTGAAGTGAAGTAGAAAAATAAACTGAAAAGAGTATTAAAACTCTTCGATCTGACCGAGGAGGAAAATATCTTTTTAGTAAGTTTTTGACATATCTAGGAGAGAATAAAATTCTCTCCCAATGGACTTCTTTTGAAACACCATAGCATAATGGTGTGTCTGAAAGGAGGAATCGGACTTTGTTAGATATGGTCCAATCTATGATGGGATTTGCTAGCTTGCCAATATCCTTCTGGGAATATGCACTCGACCCAACTTGTTATCTATTAAATAGGATTTCTAGTAAGTCGGTAGTTAAAATCCCATATGAGATATGGACAGGGCATAAGCCAGCACTTTTACATCTTAGGGTTTGGGGGAGCCCGACTTATGTCAAACGGTTAATTACAGACAAACTTGGACCTAGGTCTGACAAGTGTACATTCATAGGATACTCAAAAGAGACCAAAGGATACTATTTCTACTATGCTGATGAACAAAAGGTGTTTGTCAGCCTTAGGGCAATCTTTTTGAAAAAAGAGTTCCTTGGTGAAGAAACTATTACCTCTAAGGTTGAATTTGATGAAGTTCAACAAGTAGAAAGTCTGACATAGAATATTGATCCTAAGTCGGATTTGATCAGATTATATCCAAAGCCTAGTGAACTTGCACCATTAAGACGATCCAGTAGAGTACCATGCCATTCGGGCAGATACTCTGGATTCTTGATCCAGGATGGTGATCCCATCGAACTCGATGAGAACGATGAGGATTCAATCACTTATATGGATGCAATGCAGAGATCCAACTCTAAGAAATGGCTAGAAGCATGAGATCCAAAATGGATTCCATGAAGATCAATGATGTATGGACATTAGTTGACCCACCTGAAGGGGTTAAATCCATTAGATGTAAATGGGTCTTCAAAAGAAAGAGGGGTGCAGATGAAAAGGTGGAGATCTATAAAGTCCATCTGGTTGCCAAGGGATATCGTCCACATTATGGTATTGACTATGATGAGACGTTCTCTCCTGTGGCAATGCTCAAGTCCATTCGGATCATGCTTGCCATTGCGTCTATCTGGACTATGAGATCTGGCAGATAGATGTGAAGATAGCTTTTCTAAATGGAGAGCTGACTGAAGAGATGTATATGATACAACCTGAAGGGTTCATATCCACAGATGAGTCCAAGGTGTGCAAGCTTCAAAGATCCATTTATGGATTGAAGCAAGCATCTCAAAGTTAGAACATACATTTTGATAAAGTAATCAAAACATATGGCTTCATTAAGAATGGAGAAGAACCTTACATTTACAAATAGGCAATGGTCCAGTAGTGGTATTCCTTATTTTGTATGTGGACGATATTCTCTTAATAAAAAATGACATTCCCGTACTATAAGGAATAAAAGTCTGGTTGTCATCATAGTTCTCTATGAAGGACTTAAGTGAAGCATCCTACATCCTAGGGATTAAGATCTATAGGAATAGATCTTAAAGGATGCTTGGTATATCCCAATCCACGTACATAGAAACTGTGCTAAAGAGGTTCAGCATGGAGAATTCTAAAAAGGGCTATCTTTCGATAGGCCAAGAAATTTCTCTCTCTAAGAAGAATTATCCGACAACTCCTGAAGAGAGAGAGTTTCTGAATAGAATTTTATATGCTTCGATAGTGGGGTCTATTATATATGCAATGATATATACGAGATCAGATATGGCATATTCACTAGGAGTAGTGAGTAGATACCAGTCTGATCCTAGAGAAAATCACTAGAAGGTGGTTAAAACCATCCTTAAGTATTTGAGAAATACTAAGAACCAATGGTTGGTTTATGGTGAGTCAGATCTGAAGCTTGTGGGACTTATAGACTCTAGCTTACAATCTAATCATGATGACGGTAAAAGTGTGTCAGGGTATATCTTTACTCTAAATGGTGGAGCTATTTACTAAAAAAGTTACAAGCAGCATACAATGGCTGACTCTATTTATGAAGCAGAGTACATGGCATCATCAGATATAGCAAAGAAAGCTGTGTAGCTGAGAAAGTTCATCACCGAGCTTGGTGTAGCACCCTCCATTTATGGTCCAATCCTGCTCTACTATGACAACACTGGCACCATAGCTCAAGCAAAGGAACTGAAGGCACACCAATGGACAAAGCCCATTTTGTGCCGCTTTCATTTGGCACGTGAGATCATGGATCGTGGTGACATCAACCTTCAGAAGATCGACGAAAAGAAGAACCTAGCTGATCCCTTCACTAAAGCCCTAGCAATCATGGAGTTCGACAATCATAAGTCAAAGATGGGTATTAGATACTATGTCGAGTGGCTTTAGGATAAGTGAGAGTTGTTGAAAATTATGTCTCAAAGCCAATCATCAGTCTTTTGAAGGTTGAGCTATTTTATAATTATAATTAATTTATTAATTAATAAAAATATTTTGGCATCTTTTTTATCATAAGTTTATATCTTCTAATGAACTTCATTGTTGTGATGAAGTTCTTAGAATTATTTAGTTTCGATAAAAAGAGGATTTATCGATTAGTCTTTAAATTTGTTCATGATCAAAAGATAGGCTATTAATTAGGACAACAACGTCTATCGAGCATAGGTTGCTATATGCCATATAGATTGGTTGTCCTCTTAACTAAAGAGTGTGGAGACACTGGTATGGCATACAGATGAGATGTATGGGTACATCATCATTGAACGTGACCAACTTCAGAGCATTCTGCTGTCGAGAATGTCTCTGATGGGATATAGGTATAAGTATCTCTTAGACTTGAGATCACCTCAGTGACTTGCAAGCAATTCACTATGCTTTGGTACCGGACTAACTGAATTTTTAATTCAATAATGGAAGGCTTCTGGGTATAGTCAAGTACTTGCGAAGTTGAAGTGTGATCAAGATGGAATTGACTATTCCAAGAGTTGGAGAAGAATGTATCACTGTAGTTCAATATAGCAAAATCTTGGATAGGGTAATCCATCAGATGGATTTGATATTTTGAAATATAATATGGACAACCTGATCAGTGTTGACAGTTGAACTCTGATGTGTCTTACAAGCATTTTGATCAAGGAGATGAATTTTATGGAAACTATATCTGCATGGTTTCTAAGGATGGTGTTCTACACCTTTGACCTATCCGACCGTTGGGTATCATTGCTAGATGGTCACTTTAATTGGTATTGAAATTTATTTTTATGCTACCGACTTAGGTTTGGATCTATGAGGTCACACACATTAGAGCTTATGATTTGATCAGATGGTTGATCAATGATTAAGAATCATTCTAGGGTTAAACAATCAATACGATTGGTGTTTAACCTAGTGCAAATATTATAGGAGGATTGATTAGTAATTGGATTGCTAATTGTTTAATTTGATTAAGCCAATAGGCTAAGATTAAGTCTAATTACATATGATTTAATTAGATTTGGTTTGGGCTTGATTGGATCAAGTTTAATTGGTTTATTGGATAAGCCAAGTGCAAGAAAGTACTAGTCCTAGTCTAACTAAGACTTGGATTAACCTAATTTTTATTTAATTAAGTCCTTAAATGGGTTAGAGCCTTATTTAATTAGATTGGTTTAATCTTGATTTTATT
The DNA here is from genome assembly GCA_006176705.1 of Cocos nucifera. NCBI lineage: Eukaryota > Viridiplantae > Streptophyta > Magnoliopsida > Arecales > Arecaceae > Cocos > Cocos nucifera. Next base: position 526,848 of record QRFJ01000538.1, read on the forward strand.
TGGTTAAAAGATCTTGTTTGACCAAGTCAAAATAGGAGTCCTAGTGTGACTAGGACTCCCTATCGCCTTGCGCCACCTTGGTCCCAACGCCCTCCATACCTATTTTTTAGGTATTTTTCATGCAAAATTTCTTTCTTCCTAATTTTCACACCCCTCTCTCTCCTCCAAGTCATATTTGGAAGTTAGGTGGAAGACCAAGTCAAAGAAGGAATTAGTTTTGCTTAGGATTCTATGAGATAAAATCCTTATTAACCAAAACATCTTCCCTTGAGTGCCACCCCCTCTTTTAATTAATTCTTCTCTTATTCTATGAAAATAATCTAATTTTTTGTGTGCCCTCCCTTGCTGTTCCACGCCAAAAATTATGGAGGAGGCACCTAAGAGTTGGGCGCCCCAACAACTTCCCATGTTTGGATATTCCTAGTTTAGAAATTTGACCTAATTTGGACTCTTCTTTTTTCCTATTTATTGGATGAATTTTGTTCTAACTTTTTTGTAAAATATAGAGATTTGGGAGAGGTTTAGGGTGTGCAAAAATTAGAGGAAGAGAGTTCTTGGGCATGGGGGTTCCATAGGCACCAAACTCGGTGTCTAGGTGAGAGAAAAGAGAAGAAGAAGAGGGTCTTCTTCTAGGGCTGTTTTATTTTCAATCTCTCCTCCTTTTTTTTGAGTTTTTTGAGAGAATCTCAAATCAACAAACTCTTATCTTCTTTCTCATATTTTGGATAGTCTAAATTTCATAGAAGAAAGCATCAGATCGATCGTCGAAGAAGGATCAGCACAGTACTAGCATGCTATGCTGATTTCCTCCATCGAACTTCAGATCAGAGATCGTAGGCTTGTGTGGATGACTCCTAGAGACCGAACGCATATGCGGCTCGTGACTTCATCTTAAAGCTCAGATTAGTAAGTTAGAACATCAAACTTGCTTAGATAATAGATCTGATCTATTAACTTCATACTTGCATTTGATGTAGTGTAGATCTAGGTTGATTTAATCAACCTTTTACTTTCTTATTTGATTTAAATTTTTGATTTAAATCATGCCTTGATCATATAATAGATTTGAGATCTAGGTATTTACATGATTATTTAAATAAATTTTAGATTTATTTAAGTCTTTTGCTATAGGATCTTGAAAAAGTTTCAAGATCTACCTGTAAAATCCTAGATCTGGTTCCTTCACATCAACGATTGATGTCCTGAAAAGAGAAGATTTATCTTCTCTTAGGATCTTTTTTAATTATTTATTTTTTATTTTTGGGAGATCCAAGAGTTGGATTTCTCTCTTAATCCTCCTCATATTCTTTATCTCTTAGAGTGTCCAAGAGATTCAAAGAATAAATTTTAGATCAACCATTTGGAGGGATCCACGAGAAGCTAGTACTTCGAGCGAATCTTCATTCGACGAATCTTTAATTTTGTTGCAGCCTCGTATTGATCACCTATAGAGGCCGAATATGTGTGTGGCTCCAAATACAATAATAAAAATCAACCATAGAGTTCTTGACCCATGCAAAGATAAGAGATATGATCTCTTCTCTCATCTAGATACGATCTAGATTTTAGATCTAGAATTATTCTAGATCTAGAATATTGATTTGATCAATTCTAAAACTTTTATTTTTTGATTTAAATTGTAATATGATATGTTATAGATCCTAGTTATAGGGTTTAGTAATTTGATTACATGCATTTGTAGATTAAATAGTTTAATTTACAACTTTCGCTACGTAATATTTTAAAAAAATTTTAAAATTCATGCATAAAATTCTGCATATTTTCCATCAGTATCTATTATGAAAAAAATAAGTTTTGCAAAGTAAATAAGTTTACTTCCTATTATTTTCAGCTTATATGTATATGTTTATGCAAACAAGAAAATAGAAAATGGATTTTATATGAGTATGTGAATTTATTTTGAACAACTTGGCATTATGCTTTAAAAGGTGTTGAAATAGTTTTTTAATATTTGTTGAAAGTATATTGTTCTTAATTTATGTTGCATTGATTGTGTGGTTGCAACTTTGGTGATGAAAGTGATTATGATGGTTGACAAGTTTATACATATATTATGTATGTATGTATATTTCTGTGGGAATAGCAAAGCAAGCTATGCAGAAAGTGTTTTATTGAATTGGTTTTCAGCAAGTGACCCACAGGAGTGATCAACCTATGTGATAAATTGTGATATTGCTTATGGAAAAAAATATTCAGTTAGCACCTGACAGTGAAACTTTGCCTAGTGGGGCTCTATATTCAAATGGCACATCTACAATCTTTGTCCACTGAGGCTTTATACTAACAACACCATATCGACTGCCCTTGGTAGGGGTGTGCTGGGTGCAGTCGGTGGTATCTAACAAGATGGCACCTCCACCATCTTTGTCCGGTGGGGCTCTATACTAATAATGCCATATCGACTGCCCTTGGTAGGAGTCCACTGGGGTGTAGTCGGTGGTACTAACAAGCTGGCACCTCCACAGTCTTATTTAATTTTGTAGTAGTGACCACTGGGGTGTAGTCAGCGGTAGTTAGTAGCTTGATGTTATTCAATTGGTTTTATGGTTGAAATTTATTTCAGTAAGCAAAAGCTTTCTTGAATGTGTTGCTAGCAAGTGGTGTATATGTGCGACATAGATCTTAAATAAATCAGTGTACTATAATTTATTTTAGCTTGACAAAGCTTTCTTTTAGCAAAGTGATTCAATTATAATTTTACTCTTATTTGACTCATATTTATTTGAAAGTACAGTAGAAATATAAATCATATATTATGATAATGAGTATAACAGCTATGTTCTCCAATTTTTTAGTGATAGATTGATTATTCACTTACTGAGACTTTTCCAAGTCTCACCCCTCACTCTTTCTACTTGCAATTTTGGAGCAACTTAGCTCAAAAATTTGTTTCAACCTATGTATCGGCATCACCAGTGGAGGAAGTATTTTTGGTGATATTAGCCTGTAAAAAGAAATGTATTCATAGATGACTTATGTATTTAAGCTAAGTGTGATAATTTGCAAAAGAAGTATCATTTTATGATGTATTACAAATTTGATGTTAGAGGAGGGTATTGTATGTTGGTAGGGAATGATAAATATATTTTACTTATGACTGGTATGTACGGAGTGTGGTTTTTATAAGAAATATTGAGTTTGGTTTTTTTTGAAGGATTATATTTGATTGAAATGCCTGTGTTGTAGATTGAAGGATTGAATAGATTAATTTTTAACGATCTTGAGCAGGTTTAAGTGATATTACAGTATAGCCATAATTTAATTTTTTTTTTACCTTTAGATAAGGGTGGGGTGTGACACCATCACCCAAATTTAGGGGTGAGGTGTTACAGAAACTACCTTTTTTCTTTCTTGACTTTCTATTTCTCTTTCTTTCTAATCTGCTTGTCTTGCCTAATTCTCTTCTATTGACCCCATGATTGATTTTGATGATTGCCAAACTTTGAGTATTTGAGTATTTAACCATGTATCTCATGAGTGAATATAGATCTTTTCAGGTATTTAAATTGAAGAATTAATTTGAGAAAAATCTACACAAAATCACCAAGTTAAGGGCTTCATAAAGAAAAATTTTTGAGTTTTTGACTTGAAAGTGTGGACCCCAAGGCTAAAGGTGTCGACCCCTATCCTGAAATAAGGCAAAAAGTTCAAGTTTTTAAAGTTCAAAAAGTCCAGGTGTTGACCCCAAGGCTAAAGGTGTTGACCTTTATCTTGAAATGAGGTAAAAAGTTTAAATTTTTAAAGTTTAGAAAGTTCAAGTGTCAACCCAAGAATTTTGGCACGCACTGGCATGGACTGGCACGCGGAGAGGACAACCTCCAGGATGACCTCTGTGCTAGAGGATGATCCTAGGATTGACCTCTATTGTATAGAATAGAAGACAGAGAGTAAAAATCCTTCAGATCCCAGAAAGTGTCGACACCTAAAGAAAAAGTATCGATACCTGAGGAAAAAAGTGTCGACACCTGAAGAAAAGGTGTCAACTCTAATGTCGGGATAGGCTACAATGGCTAGTTTTCTGTGCTTCTCCAATGGGTCATTCTCCATTCCAACGACTAGTCCAAGCTTGCTAATGGCCAAAACTCACTCAAGAGTCACTCCCAAGTATAAAAATAGTGAGAAAAATATTTTGAAAAATAATATTAAGGATTGAAGAAAAAAATTATTCAAGAAAAGGGAGTTACACTGAATATCCAAAAATAAGAGAAAAGAGAGAGATTTAAGCTTCAAATTCAGAGAGCATTCAAGAGTCATCTTCCATAATACGTCAAGCAAGTCTCTCAACGTCATTTGAAGAGAAGAGAAGCTACCAAAGAGCACATATTCAGCATCTTCTCAGCACATCAAAAGAGTTTCTTTTTTTGCTATTAGATTTGAGCTGAATTTTTATATTTATATTTTTTATTTCTTTATAAGTTTCTTTATAAGAAAAGAAACTTGGGGTGTAGGTTAGTCCAAGCCAGTAATTGGATGGTGTATAGTTTTGGTTGGTGAGCCTAGAAAACCAATCAGGTTGATAGTGTTCCAGAAAAACTATTGGTCCAGGATTATGGTTGGTGAGCTTGATAAAATCAACTGGATTTATTTATGATTTCGGATTAAAACAAACACACTATAATCTAGGATTATAGTGAAATTCTCAAGGAGAGCTTACGGAGTAGACGTAGGTGCAAGATTACACCGAACCACTATAAAATTTCTTTATCTTTGTGGTGTGCTTGCTCTATTTATTTTTTATATCTACTTTGCATCATTTTAATTTAAGCTTTGCTTACTTACATCTTAGTTTAACTATTGCTTATATTATATATATATCTCAAATACACAACACAATCCCTTGAATTGATCTCATTAGAAGCACATATTTGCTTTAGAGTTTAATTTGGCCAAAAATTTTATAAACCCAATTCACCCTCCCCCCACTTGGGTTGCTACCTTTGGGCTACATCTTCCTAACTTTTGTCCTAAAGAAAGACTTCTTATCTTAAAATAAGATTTTGTCTTAGACAAAAGAGAAAAAAGATTGAAGCTTTGGACATCTTGGAGATGATGTTAGAAAGAAGAGAACTCTCAGATGGATTCTAAAAGCCCTGAGCACCCACCTAATTATAGATGGTGTAGAGATGCCAATCCCTACATCTCAAGCCCATCTGAGGATTATCTCATGGTCTTCCAAATTTCTCACACCCCTTAGATGAATCTCGTGATACGTGGATAAGCAACATAATTTAATACGAACAGACTTCTCTTGGCAGGACTCTTCAATGAGAAATAAATTCATGATGTTTTTTGAAGTGTCTTGAGGCTTCTCAAAGGATTTCCATCCATCTAATGGCCATCCAATGGCCTTGATATTGATGAAAAACATGCAGGGTTTCATGCATAGATTTCAAAACTTTTTTAAAATTAAAGCAGTGGAAGACATAGACTAAACAGTTTAATCTATAATATGCATATAATCAAATTACAAAACCCTACATCAAGGATCTATAACATGTTATGATGCAAATATAAATCTAAAATTAAATTAATCATAAGTGGTATTGATCATATCAATACCTAGATCTAGAATAATTCTAGATCTAATCCTAGATCATATCTAGACTACCAAGAGATCAGATCTCAACCTTTGCATGGGTCGAGAACTCTATAGTTGATTTTCTTTATTGCTTTTAGAGCTGAATACACGTCTAACCTCTATAGGTGATATATACGAACCTGCAACACAGATCAGAGGTTTGTCGAATGAAGATCCACTCGAAGTACTAGCTTCTCGTGGATCCCTCTTGATAGTTAATCAAATACATGTTCTTCGGATCTCTTGAATACTTTAGGAGATGAAGAACATGAGGAGGAATAGAGGAGATATCCAACCCTTGGATCTTCCAAAACATAGAAAATAAAATAAAAAAAAAATATCCTAAGAGAAGACAGATCTTCTCTTTCAGGACATCAACGGTTAATATCCTAAAAATATCTCTATGCTAGAACAAGAGAAGATCTTCTCCTCTAGATTTTTTTTATGTTTCTAGATCTAACATCTCTGATTTTTACTCTCAAAAATTTCTACAAAAATAAGGAGAAGAAGGATTCTCAAAGAAATCCTAAGAGAAGATCTTTCTTCTCTTCTCCTTCTCTCATCAGGACATGATCAAATCATGTCCAAAAAGAACACCATGCCCCAACAACTTGGAGCACTCATCCCCATGCCCTATTTCTCTCTCTCTCTCTTAAATTTTTATCATATAAAAATCATAAAGAATAAATAAGAAAAAAATACATAAAAAAAAATAAAGAGAAGACAAATTTTCTTACCTTGTCTCTTCAAGACATCAACATTTAATGTCTTAGTTGAAGGCTCTTCTCTAAGAATCTTGGCATCCCTAAACCACCATGCCTTCTTCTATTTTTTTTTTGTTTGATTTTTCATAATTTTTCTAGGATTTATCACATCCTCAAACCATCTAAAAAGAGGTGCCTCAATTTTTAGACCAAGACTAGGTCAAAGTCCTAATCTTAGAAGGAGTCTCATGGGGCGTCCAACTCTTGGACACCCCTACCTTAATTTTTGGTGTGAGAACCACTTGAATTCACATACAAAAGAAAGGATATATGGCCTAACAAAAATAAAGGGCGTGTGATTTGATAGCACAAAGAAGGGGCGAGGAGTTTAGAGATCATGGGACTCTTCCAAGAAGGAAATAAATCCTAACCTCTTTCTAGTTTTGACCAAGTCAAAACATATTCCAAATAACCAGATATATGGGGCATGGAGATGCTTTTAGATGTGGGAATGTTTCACATAAACATAAAAAAAAATAGGTGTGGCGTGGGCTTTCTTAGGTGCAAGAGAAAGAGAGAGAGAGTCCCAGTCCAATTGGGACTCCTCTTGTTACTAGGTCAAAAGAGGTTTGAATCTAATTTAAATTCTATTTAAACTAGATTAAATGCAACCCAATTAAGGGTGATCCTAGTCAAACTAGAAGTCTAATTAAATTAGATTAATTTATGATTTAAATCTGATTTAAATCTTAAATCAATTAGGTGCACCCAAGTCCTAATCAAACAAGGAATTGTTCTTTCTTGCAATTGGCTTATCCAGTAAACCAACTAGACTTAATCTAATTAAGTCTAAACTAATTTTAATTAAATCTATTTTAATTAGACTTGATCTCAGCTTGATTGCTCAATCAAATTGAGCCAATTAGCAATCTAATTGCTAATCGATCCTCCTGCAGCACTTGCATTAGGTCAAACACCAATCGTATTGATGGATTGACCTTAGAACAATTTTCAATTATCGATTAACCATCTGATTAGGTTACATGATCTAATGTGTGTGACCCCATAGGTTCGAACCTAGGTCAGTAGCATAGAAATTAATTTCTATACCAATTGAAGTTACCATCTAGCAATGGTTCCTGACATCCGGATAGGTCGAATGTATGCAAAGCAACATTCTTAGAACCCTGGTCCATGGTAACTGTATAATTCATCCCTGTAACCAATAATGCTCAAGATGACTTCAAGTATGCTATCAAACACTCATAGAAGTCAGCTCTATTATCTCCTAAAATTTTGTAAATTCCATGAGACCTTACGAAGATTACCTAGGCTTAGGTTTTGCTAAACTGAAACACAACGAGACATTCTCTTCCTGAAGCTAATCAGGAGTGGTCAATCCCAGCTTGACTCACACACCGACTTCATAAGTACTTGATTGTACTAAAAAATTTTTCGAATCTATAGTAGAAATACAAACAGTCCGACATCAAAGTATAGTGAGTTGCTTGCAAGTCACCATGGTGATCTCAGGTCGGAGGGACACTTATACCCATTGGCCTTAGCTAGCTACTCTTGATAGTAGAGTGTTACATTGATCATGTTTAATACAAATGTACTCCTACATCTCATCTGGATGCCATACTAGTGTCTCTATACTAGTTGGTTATGAGGACAATCAACGTATATAGCATACAGCGATCTATACTCGATAAGTTATCGTTCTTGTTAATAACTTATCATTTGATCGTGAATAATTCAAGAATCATCCGATAAATCCTTCTTTATCGATTGATTATGGTTCTAAAGACTTCATCATAATTTAAGAGTTCATTTAAGAAAGAACTTTTATGATGAATCAACCAAATAACTATTATTATTAGATAATTCATATACTAATTTCAATCATCTACCACTTAGATGATTGGCTTTAGAAAATATTTTTCAACAACTCTCATTTGGACTAAAGCCAATCATAATGATATCAAATATCCTATCTTCCACTGAGTTCATAAAACTTTTTATTTCTGAGGCCTTATCAAATGGGTTAGTCAACTTCTCCTTTTCAATCGATCTTCTAAAGATCGATGTCACCCAGATCTAATATCTAAGATGAAAGCGATGCAGAATATGCTGGTTCTTAGATTCTTTAGCCTGAGCTATGGCTCCAGTGCTACGATAGGACTAGACCATTGGTGGAGGGTGCCACTCCCAACCAGCAAAAGAACCTCTGCAATTGCGTAGCTTACATGGCAACATCATATGCCATGATGTACTCTACATCACTAACTGAATAGGCTAAAGTATACTGCTTGGAACCTTTCCAGTAGATTGCTCCTATAATTAGGGTATGATCTGATATTCTGTTATTGTCATCTTATTTTGACTGAAATTAAAATATCCACATGTTTTAAGTCAGTACTTTCATATTTGAGTCATTGAACCTTAGTATTTCTCAAATACTTAAGGATTGTCTATACAATCTTTCAGTGGCTCTCACTTAGATCAGACTGGTATCTACTCACTACCTCTAGTGAGTATGCCATGTCCAGTCTCATACATGGAGAAATAAGATAATAGCTAAACCTTTATTTCTTGCAATGCTGGAATGCCATTTTCGATTAAAAGAATTTCATCCTCAAACAATACAAGGAATAACACTATAGAACATTTTGCCCAATTATAAATATCGGATTTCTCATTATTCATAACAAAGATATACGTTCAGAACGTATGCTCGAACTCTGAGATAATACTCAGATGGGCTTTATAGGTTCTTACCTTCCCATCTGTGCTACTCTAATCCTATTAAAAATTCATTCACCTTCAATGGATTTTATCCTTTCAAGTGAATCAACTAGTGTCTATACACTATTGATTTTCATATACTTTAATTTGGATCATATGGCTCCAAGCCACTTCTCAGAGTCAGACCACTGCATTGTATTCCTATAGGTGATCAGATCTTTGTTGTTCTCATCGAGCTCAATAGGATCGCCATCTCGGACCGAGATACTGAAGTATCTATCTGGCTAACATGGTACTCTACCAGATCTCCTTAAAGATGATACATTAATAGGCTTCGAGTTTGATTTGATCAAATTCAGTTCTATAGGTTTATTAGATTGTGTCAATTCCTTTCTACCAGTCAAACTTTTTCAAGTTCAACTTGATAGGCATTAGTTCCTTTTCTAAGGAACTTCTTTCCAAAAGGAACACCCTTCTGCTGATGAACATCTTATATTCTTCAGTATGGTAGAATTAATAATCCTTAAATACCTATTGGACTAGGATCTAAGTTTATCTGTGTGCAAATATATGACATAGGCCGATCAACCCCAAACCTGAAGGTGAAAGAGTCTAGGTCTATGCTTGATCCATATGCCATATGGAGTCTTTGCGATAGATTTACTCAGAATATTTTTAGAGTAAAACAAGTAGTCAGTAAGCATAACCCTAAAATAGGTAGACTAGAAAACCCTATCATAGATTGAATCATATCTAACAAAGTTTAATTTCTTCTTTAAGAAACACTATGTTCTAAAAAGAAATCCACTGAGAGAGAATCTTATTCTCTCCTAGATATGTCACAAACTTACTGGATAAGTATTCGCCTCCTTGATATGATCAAAGAGTTTTAATGCCCTTTCTATTTTATTTTCCTATTTCATTATTGAATCATTTGAATATTTCAAATAATTCATCCTAGATGCATCCATGCCCAGATAGGTCATCTGTAATGAAATATTAATATCTTTCTTTAGCACTTAAGTTCACAGGTCCATATACATCACTATGTATGAGACTTAGAACTTTATTGGCTAGTTCATCTTTTCCAATAGAAGGTGACTTTGTCATCTTCCTAAGAAGACAAGATTCATAGGCTATCAATGATTTACAATCATTGATGTCAAGATTTTTCTCTTAAGCTAATCCATTTATTCTATTCTTGTCAAGATAACTAAGCTTATAATGCCAAAAATAGATATCCATGATATAATCTAACTTGGATGTATATATTACACTTAACAGACTGTGTAAATATTAAATATCATTTTTTTATTATCCATATATTATTATAATATTATTCATAATAATATCATAATAATTCTCTTTATTGATAAATAATAACCATCTCTGACTAAAAGGCCATCAGAGATCACATTTATCATAAATGATGGACAATAGTGACAAGAACTCAAAATGACATCTATTGAAAATAAGCTTGACAATTCCTAAAGTTAGGATTGAAATAAGACTTCCATCACCAACATTCAGGTATTTCTTATATTTTTAAATATTCCACTTACCTATAGTTCTTGCAACAAATTGCATAGAACTATCGATATCTCATACCCAGATAGCAGAATTTCATACAAAAAAATTATAAGTTGTTATCATATAACATCCTTGATAAGCAACTCTTGCTCATTTCTCGTGTTCAGCCTGTTATGGTCAAGTGAAGCAAGATAATTCTTCTTCCTATGACCTTGCTTCTAATAGTAGAAGCACTATGCCTGATTTGGGTCAATTTTGGACTAATTATTTTTACTCGGCTAAGAGGCTCCAATACGAATCCATTCATACTATTGAACCAAATTCAACTTTTTATACTAATTATCAATGTTGGATCCCATAAGTCATCACTATCTAATAGTGATAGGAGCAATTAGGGTTTAGCCTTATTTTGAGAAAAAAGAATAATGACCTAAGTATATGAATTATATTAAACCTAGAGACTTGGACTTTAGTCTAAAGGTTCTTCCACTATTTTATTCGAACTGATAGCCTCTACCTCTAATTCGAGAAATTACTTTAATTCCCTAGTAGGTACTAGAATCCGCATAGACTGCACATAAGCCCAGCTATGATTGGTCAATCCATGTACATTTAAGGATAGGTTCATAATCAATTATTTCTCCAAACAACTTCTAGTAATTTAATTTTGCCTTAGAAACCTAATCAGTAGGCTAGGGCCTTCACTATAAGGATTCGATTAGATCTAATCATTAACATGACTATACTTGGTGCATCTAACCAACGAATGATTAAACCCAACTATGGTTGGTCAACCTAACCACCATTAGAGAGACACATCCAAGTTGTCATATAATGAATGATAATTTCATTAGTCAACAAGCACTAGGCCTATGGGCCTCCAATGATTATTGAGTTAATGGACCTATTATCAAACACCTTAATGGAAGGCTATGACTTAGTTATCTCCATAACTTTATCATTTTAAGGACCTAATAATTTTAAAAAATTAAAATTATTAGTGATTTAAGGATAGAAAGGATATGGACCAATTTACTTTCACTGACTTCACCAAGTCAAGTCCTCCTACTAACTTCTCAAGTCATCAACAAGGACTAGAATCAATTTTAGTTCATGGGCACCTAGATCAGTTTCACTGAATGAAATCAGTCTCACTAATTTTCTATGTGACATGGGTTAGCACGAATCAATGAGCAACCTAATCAAAAGTTGATTAATCATATTGGCCAGGTAAGTGATCGATGGGAGGATCTGCTAAAGCTTGCCTTAGACACCATCAGAAATGATCAGGTAAGTAGGCTGTCAATTAAAAACCATCAGTCTGGGATGCCAGATTTATCTTAGACATCAATTGATTTATCAGATTTAATTTGATTTGCCTAAAGACTCGGGCTCGACTACTGAGCCATGATTAGTATCCATTTGTTAGATGTATAGACTTTGATCAACTACAACTATTGAATTGATCTAAAAAAATGATCTAATTCTAATTAACTATTAATTAGGTATGATCAATTTCTTAACTAATTTCATATTTAATCTAACCTTAGGTCTAACCTTGTTAAGGATCTGATCAAAGCTAACCCATAATCCTTTAACCCATATTTCTTAAAATTATCTTAGGATCTTTAAATCACAAATCTGGATCCTAAACAATCACTTAATTCTCAATTAAGTTCAAAGCTTATGAGTTTGGATTTATGGAATCTTAGAACTAATTTTTGATTTTATTATTTAAAATATTTTCAAATTATAAATATTTTACATTGAATCATATTCAATTTATGGTTTTAGATATGATTTGTTTCAATATTTCAATCATCTTCTAGGATTTTGAATCTAGGATTTTATAGAAAATAAGTTCATAATTGAAATTCTATAAAATTTATATGTCATACATATGCAAACTAGATTGAAAAATGAAGCTACATATCAACATATGGACCATGATGATCTAGATCAAAACATGAAACATATGACATAGATCTCATCTAAATGATCAAAATCAGATCATAAATCATTTAATATTAAATTTAAAATTTAAAAATAAATCATAAATTATTTTAGATTTCATCTAACATATTTATGATTTAGGTTTCTCAGATCAATACATACTAGGATAATCTTTTCACTGTAAGATGTAAACCGATAACCTTATGGCAGTATGTGCAATGCTGATATTATTTAGATCTAATTTAAATAATTTAAAATATATCTAATATCTATTTAATTTTAGATTTAAATAAAAAAATTAAATCATAAATTTTTTTAGATGTAATCTAAATTATTCATGATTCAGATTCAGATCAGCACATACTAGGACAATCTTTTCATTGTAAGGGGTTAACCTTACAACAGGACAATCTTATGATAGTATGTGCGATCTCTAATTAATTTTAATTTTTAGATTTATTTTTAAGCATACATGAACATGTTATAAAAGAATCTAGATGCTCTGATACCACTGATGAAAAATATGCAGGGTTTCATGCATAGATTTCAAAACTATTTTGAAATTAAAGCAATGAAAGATATAGATTAAATAGTTTAATCTATAATATACATGTAATCAGATTACAAAACTCTACATCAAAGATCTACAACATGTTATGAGTGAAATATAAATCTAAAATTAAATTAATCATAAATGGTATTGATCATATCAATACCTAAATCTAGAATAATTCTAGATCTAACCCTAGATTATATCTAGGTTATCAAGAAATCAGATCTCTTACCTTTGCATGGGTCGAGAACTCCATGATTGATTTTTATTGTTACTTTTAGAGCCGCACATGCGTCCGACCTCTATAGGTGATACACACGAACCTACAATACAGATCGGAGGTTCGTCGAACGAAGATCCACTCAAAGTGCTAGCTTCTCACGGATCCCTCCTGATGGTTAATCAAATACATGTTCTTCAAATCTCTTAGATACTCCAAGAGATAAAGAACATTAGGAGGAATAAGGGATATATCCAATCCTTGGATCTTCTAAAAAATAGAAAATAAAATAAAAAAAAATATCTTAAGAGAAGATAGATTTTCTCTTTCAAGACATCAACGGTTGATGTCCTGAAAACATCTCTATGCTAAGACAAGAGGAGACCTTCTTCTCTAGAATTTTTTTATATTTCTAGATCTAACATCTCTGATTTTTACTCTTAAAAATTTTTACAAAAATAAGAAGAAGAAGGATTCTCAAAGAAATCCTAAGAGAAGATCTTTCTTTTCTTCTCCTTCTCTCATCAGGACATGATCAAATCATGTCCAAAAAGAACACCATGCCCCAACAACTTGGAGCACTCATCCCCACATCATATTCCTCTCTCTCTTAGATTTTTATCACATAAAAATTATAAAGAATAAATAAGAGAAAAAATACATAAAAGAAAAATAAAGAGAAGATAATTTTCTCTTACCTTGTCTCTTCAAGACATCAACCTTTAATGTCTTAGTTGAAGGCTCTTCTTCAAGAATCTTGGCATCCCAAAACCACCATGCCTTCTCCTTTTTCTCTAATTTTTTATAATTTTTTTGGGATTTATCACATCCTTAAACTATCCAAAGGAGGTGCCTCAATTTTAAACCAAGACTAGGTCAAAGTCCTAGTCTTAGAAGGAGTCTCATGGGCATCCAACTCTTGGATGCCCCTCCCTTAATTTTTGGCATGAGAATCACTTGAATTCACATACAAAAGAAAGGATGTGTAGCTGAACAAAAATAATGGGTGTGGGATTTGATAGCTTAAAGAAGGGGAGAGGAGTTTAGAGATCATGGGACTTTTCCAAGTAGGAAATAAATCCTAACCTCTTTCTAGTTTTGACCAAGTCAAAATATATTTCAAATAACCAGATATATGGGGCATGGAGGAGCTTTTAGATGTGGAAATATTTCACGTAAACACCAAAAAAAATAGGTGTGGTGTGGGCTTTCTTAGGCACAAGAGAAAGAAAGAGAGTCCTAGTCCAACTAGGACTCCTCTTGTTTGACTAGATCAAAATAGGTTTAAATCTAATTTAAATTCTATTTAAATTATATTAAATGTAACCCAATTAAGAATGATCTTAATCTAATTAGGAGCCTAATTAAATCAGATTAAATCAAGATTTAAATCTGATTTAAATCCTAAATCAATTAGATGCACCCAAGTCCTAGTCAAATAAGAAATTATTCTTTATTGCAATTGGCTTATCCAGTAAACCAACTAGACTTAATCTAATTAACGTTTGACCAGTCAAAGGTCAACTTTTGACTAAAGTCAAAGGACGAGAAATGGCAGATGACCAAAAATGGTAGGTAATGTCTTACAAAATAAGATAACCTTTTCTGATTTGGACAAGTTCTAATTAGACCAAATGAAGGCCTTTGATCGAGCACAAACTTCTTTGGCTCAGTTAGGACAACTATTTATGATAGTAAAAGAAGAACGTTAGGTTCAATCGAGTGCTAGCACGATTTTCTTGAACCTAATTGAATCTGATTCAGATCAATTGAACTGGATTAGTTCAATTGATGATCACCAGATTCAAATTCTTATTTGTGTGACCCAGTTAGGTTCAGTTCTGTATGGTAATGAGATATGTCAAGATCTCTATCATCGACATCATCGAAACTCCTTTTGATGGATCAGAACTCTTTTGATTCGAACAGCTAGAATGATCGATCATCTAAATCATTCTAATTGCTCCCAAAATCCACCAGTGACACCTAGTAGTATATGGTGGCAATCCATCAGAGCTGAATGTGAACCTCTTGGTGCAGCTACCTGTATGATTAAGTTCTTCTATCTTGAGCTCCGATCAGATTAGGATTAAAGTGAACTCGTCAAACCCTAGTCTCTGTCATATGATGTAACCATTCGATTCAAGTTTAATGTGAAAACCTAAATAGAAACTCTTTCTATTATTTCACTCTGCCATGGCCATGAACTTCTGGACTTGATTCTTACGATCATCATAGGGCTGCTCCTCTACCACCGAGGTAGATAGATTCCATCTTGATGCAATCTAGTTCCTACAATGAACATGTCATAGCCAACATACACCTCAAGATTTCGAATGGCTACGAGACCGTGTAATGGTGTAGTCAAACTATAACACCCGCAAGGTGAACTATCGATGCATCTCAGGTCAAAGAACTACTACAGCATCGAGTCAGTCATTGACGAGAAGGTAGACTTCCTAATGACTACTCGAGGTGGTCACGCTCAGTGCCTTCGTTCTCTAACGAGTATCTATACTTTTGCTCCAATGTCTCCACACTGTAGACTCAAGACTTATCTACTAAAGAGAAGCGATTGTACACCAATCTTTCGGATCAATCACCATCCTCGTGATGATCCTATGGTCGGGAGCATTTTATGAGTTAATAATGATTATTCATGTCTTAAATTTTCAACTCTTGGAAATATGAATTATCATTATCATTAACTCAAAGGATATATCACAGACACTAAATACATATATGTGATAGAAAATAACCAATTTATTAATATTAGTCAAAATTATAATTTTGCCCCTAGAAGTGTATTACAAGTGTCAGCCAATTCTGGCTTCTAGGGGATATATATTTAACAATCTCCCACTTGTCCTAAAGCCAATTGGCTACAAGTCAAAGTCCCATCTTCTCAAGATGGGCTTCGATCTTCTGCTGGCCCAACAGCTTTGTAAGTGGGTTTGCCACATTATCTGTGGAGTTGACTCTCTTGACCTTGACATAACCCTTCTCGAGGTAATCGTGGATGAGGTGGTATCGCCGCTCAATGTGCTTGAATTTCTGATGAGACCTTGGCTCCTTAGCAAGGGCTATGGCGCCATTATTGTTGTAGTATAAAGGAATGGCATCTAATGGCATTACTCCAATTTCTGCAACAAACTTCTTGTACCAAAATACTTTTTTCGCAGCCTCTGATGCAGCGATATATTCTGCTTCCATGGTGGAATCTACTATCATGATTTGCTTGAAACTCTTTCAGCTGACAGCACCACCATTGCACACAAACAGACTCCCAAATGTCGACTTTCGATCATCTATATCGGATATGAAATTCGAGTCTGTGTATCCCTGGACTTGGAGTTCTCCATTACCAAAGACCAACATCATATCCTTAGTTCTTCTTAAGTACTTAGAGATACATTTCATAGAAGTCTAGTGTTCTTCATCTGGATTTGACTGATATCTGCTTGTGACACTCACAGCATGGGCTATATCAGGTCGTGTACATAGCATGGCATACATGAGGCTCCCTATTACAGAAGCATAAGAGATCTTGCTCATGCATTCTATTTCCTTAGGTGTGCTAGGGCACATCTTCTTAGAAAGATGAATACCATGTCTGAAGGGTATTAATCCCCTCTTAGAGTTTTTCATACTAAACCTTTTTAGTACTTCCTCTATGTACATCTTCTGTGAAAGTCCTAGCATCCTATTCGGTCTATCCCTATAGACCTTAATTCCTAGAATAAAGGATGCTTCACCTAGGTCCTTCATGGAGAATTCCTTGGACAACCATAATTTGACTGTTGTCATTATGGGAATATCATTCTTAATAAGGAGGATGTCATCCACGTATAATACTAGAAAGACAACAACGCTCCCACTGACCTTTTTGAAGACACACGATTCTTCTTCATTTTTGATGAAACCAAATATTTTGATCACATCATTGAAACGAGTGTTCTAGCTCCGAGATGCTTGCTTAAGTCCATATATGGACTTTTGCAGCTGGAAACCTTGTGATCAGTATCACTGGATGTGAAACCTAGCGGCTATTCCATATAGATATCTTCCTCAAGATATCCATTCAAGAATGCCATTTTCATGTCCATTTGCCATATTTCATAATCGAAATAGGCTGCAACGGCAAGCAATGTGTGGATGAATTTTAGCATAGCCACTGGAAAAAAGGTATCCTGATAGTCAATGCCTTCGCATTGACTATAATCTTTTGCCACTAGTCTAGCCTTGAATGTCTCCAGATTTCCATCTGCACCAATCTTTCTCTTGAAGATCTATTTACACCTAATAGGTACTATACCTTCTGGTGGATCTACCAAGGTCCAGACTTGGTTTGAGTGCATCGAGTCAATTTCTGACTGCATTGCCTCTAGCCATTTCTCAGAGTCGATATCTGATATTGCCTCGTTGTAGGTTTTGGGATCATCACCATGAGCACCATTACCTACGAGGAATATTTCCTCTACTTCCTCTAAAATAATACCTAAGTATCTTTCAGGGGGACGGAAAACTCTTTCCGATCTACAAGGTGGAGGAGGTAGTATTCTTATTGGCTCAACCTAATTTGGTTCCAATTGGTCCTTAGCTCATTGTACTTATGAGACTTTCTCATCAAGCTTAATCTGCTTTCCAATGCCGCTATCTTGAATAAACTATTTTTCAAGAAAGATGGCATGTTGACTCACAATCACATTGTGGTCTACTGGAATGTAGAAATAGTATCCTAATGACTCTTTAGGATATCTACGAATTGAGCTCTAAAGGACCTAAACTCTAACTTGTTCGCTTGTTGTCTTTTGACATGAGCCGGACAACCCCAAATTTTGTGATGACCCAAAACTTGGTTTCTTACCGTGCCATATCTTATACGGTGTGGTAGGAACGATCTTAGAGGGAACCCTATTCAATAGATAAATTAAAGTTAATAATGAATGTTTCCAAAGAAAATCAGGGAGGTCTGTGAAGCTCATCATGGATCAGACCATATCCAATAGAGTCCGATTTCTCCATTCTGAAATCCCATTGAGTTGAGGTGTTCCTGGTGGAGTCCATTGAGAGACTATGCCATTATCCTTGAGATAGTCTAGGAATCTCGACTAAGGTATTCACCTCCTTGATCTGATCGAAGAATCTTAATGGGTTTTTCAGTTTGTTTTTCTACTTCATATCTGAATTATTTGAACTTTTCAAAAGCTTCAGACCTGTGTCTCATAAGATAGACATACCCATACCTAGACAGATCATCGGTAAAGGTAATGAAGTAGACAAAATTGCCTCTAGTCAACACATCAAATGGGCCGCACACATCAGTATGTACTAGGGCAAGGAGATCTGTGGCCCTCTCCCCATGTCCTACAAAAGGAAGTTTGGTCATTTTGCCTTGGAGACAAGATTCACAAGTTGAATATGACTCGGAAGTCAATGGACTCAATAGCCCATTTTTCTTCAATTTGTTAATCCTATCTTCTGCTATATGACCTAATCTTAGGTGCCATAGATATCCATCGTTTGGACTATCCCTAGGTCATTTGGCATTCACGTTTTGCTCGAATAATGAGCATACCTCAAGAAGGACCTTCCTTTTTGTCCTTCAGGGTGGCCAGGTAAGTAGGACAGTTCTGCTTCCAATGGTCGTCACTATTGCAATGGAAACACTTTCCTTTGGCAGCAGCTTTTATCTTCGGCTCTGCCTTCTTCTTCTTTGCTCCTTCCATCTTTTGCTTTTTCATAGACTTCTTTTTCTTTCCATAAGACTTTCTTTTGGAAGAAGTCTGTTCCATAGCAACAACTGAGCTTTTAGAACCTTTCATAGAAAGCTCAGCGGTGACCAGCATATTCATTAATTTGGCCAAGGAATTTTGAAGTTTATGCATGTGGTAATTCATGATGAATTGCCCATATGCATCAATCAAGGATTGCAGAATAATATCATTCTATAGATCCAAGTCTAACTTCACACCGAGCTTCTCAAGCTCTTCTATGTCCTTGATCATCATCAGACAGTGATCTTGGACTGATCGCCCATCACGTATCTTAGCCTTAAAAAGTCATTTCGTGACTTGATACTTGGCTGCGCGATTCTATTCACCAAACATCTCCTACAGGTGAGCCAACATTTGGCGAGCAGTCCCGATATCTTCATGTTGGTGTGGAGCTCATCAGACATCAAGTCCAACATGTAATATCTGGTCTTATTATCTTCGTCTATCCATTTTTCTAGAGATGCTCTCTGTTCAGTGGATGGACGAGCTGGTAAGATGGGAGGGTCCTGGTCCAATATATGGGTTAACTTCTTGAAACCCAAAATGATTTTGTAGTTCCTGAGCCAATCTTTATAATTGGATTCGGTCAGTCTATGTGTGTCCAGGATACATGCCAATGGGTTGGATGCAGACATTTTCCTGTAGAGAGTCAAAGATTCTAGTTAGATACTGTAATTATGACTTGACCAATTTATTTAGGAATTTTATTTTTAAACAAATTAGCTTCCACTATTTTCTTGGATCCCTACACTTTCTCTGTAGAGATGTGAAAATTTCCATGATTAATGATTTCTAGTGGGTGGTGCGGTCTCACCAACTGACTCATCACCTCACCTAACAGTTATTGGTGATGGGTTAGCCAATGAGTGAACAACTCTTGTTCAATGATTCTCTAATCATGGTGCACCCAAACTTGATCTCTAATTCATGAATCTCACCGTATCCAAAATATTGATCCACTCCTTAGTTAAGTTAGACCCACCATTTGCATAGACTGGATTCCTAATTGAGTCTCTCATCGTATCCAGAATATTGAGCCCAACTCATCCTCCAACCCATAGCATCCAATGCCTAATAGACATCATTGCATCTTTCCGGTGCAACTGAGCCACTGTATCCAGCCGAGAACAATCAACCTCGGGAAGGGCCCACACATCTACAATGGTGGAAGACCTCAGACTTAATCTTTTCTTAGGGAGAATTGATTCAGGACTCATTAAACTAGACTTGTCATAGTCATAACAATTATGACTAACCTAGTGGCATGGGTTAGCTTAGATTATTGACCACCTTAGATCAGAACTGTGTCAATAGATATGGATAGGTAAGTGAGACTGGTGGAAGGAATATGCCATTAACTCGTATAAGAATGCATTCAGGTCGAGTAGCTTCCAATTAAAAACCAATCGGTTGTATGTGCCAAACTTATCTTAGACACCAAATTATTGAGTCAGAACCAATTGGGTTAGCCTACAATCTAGACTCTAACCTTTGAGTCTAATTAGGTCTTGCTTGATCATGACTCGATCTTGACCCAGACTTAATCTTATTAGGCTGGTCAACTTAAGCATTGTTGATCCCCTCTAACCAACTCTTGATTCGGTTTGATCAACCGCTTAGACCTAATTGAGCTACCCAAGCCCAAACCTAGTATTATGAATATTTCTTAGATCTGAAATTCTCAATTTTAGACCTAATTAACATTCCATAATCTTAATTTTTAATTAAGTAGGGTTCATAAATAAAATATGCACAATAAATCCTAGGATTTTAGGATCTAGGATTTTGCAGAAAGTAAGTTTTGAGTTTCTGATTAAGGACGAATGCGCAGCACCCCTACACGTCATAAGAACGCCCCATCAGATGGGAGGAGAGGGCCTTTAAACCCTTCTTCATTCTTATGACCAGATGGCCAAGAGGAATGCCTTAATCAGGAACATGCAATACTACAAAATAGTTTTAGATCTATATCATATATCTCATATACAAATTAGATTTAATCATGGCATATTTTGCATACATCTCATGTATCGAATCATGCATATTTTCAGATCTAAATTATCTTATAATAATCTAAAAAATTAGATTTAAATTAATCTAATCAAAATAGATTCTAATCTAGACAATTATGTAGAACTATTCTACAACTAGTCTAGACATGCATCAATCATATCTCATATGATGTTTAAAATTAAATAATTTTTATTTGCTATTTTTTAGATATTATTATAACCATTATAATATCAAAAAATAGTAAATAAATAGATCTAAAATATAATTTAATCAAATTAAATTAAAAACATACAAGACTATTCTATACAACTATTCTATTTTAGAACTAGTCATGCATATTTTCTAATCTTAGATCCAAATCATTTAATTTTATTTTTTTCTGATTTTAGATCTGATCACATCTCATGTGACATCTAAAATTATTTATTTTTTATTATAATAAATTTAAAAATAGATCTAAACACTTTTAGAACCTTGGCTCTGATACCAGTTGAAGGAAAATCCAGATTTCTCGGACCAGGTTCGTTTAGATTTGATCAGATCAAGAGATATATTTCAAAAAACTTTTTCTTTGATCCTAATCAGATCTAAAATATTTTAGATCTAATTTTTGTTATTTTAATAATTAAAATAAATTTAGATAAATTGAATCAAATTTAATTTACCTTAAAGTGGGTAATCCTATTACCCATTGATGATCCTATAAGCAGCGGAAGGTTCTGGATCTAGCCACACAAGTGCCTGACCTCTACCAATATCCACTCGAGCTAGATCTGGAGATCATCTTCTTCTCTATCATGTTTACAAAAATTAGATCTAGATATGATCTGAAGGATCTTCAAAACTCCTTTTGAAGATCAGTAGTTGTCCTATGCAGCAGTGCAGCCTTCTAGCTTTTAGTCGCCTTTCTCTCGTCTGGATTGCACCAACCAAGAATCCAAACCTCTTTGGACGTGGAGAGGAGAGGGAGAAGGTGGATTTGCCATGGAGGAAGAGGGGAGAGGCAACCTTGGGGTGTGGGATTTCAATTCTCCAAAATTTTTAATTTGAGTTGGGCACAGGGTCTTATTTATAGACTATCTGTGATCCAACTCCTCTTCTTCCCAATCAATCACGCTCTTTGTGAAATCAGATCTAAATTTGATTGATGGGAATAGAGTCCCCTGGATTCTTTCTTAGAGGGTGCCTAAGATCGATCAAAGTTGGTTCTTAGGAGAACCCTAATCGAAATCCAAAAAGGAGATGGAGTCCCTATCCAATAAGGACTTCTGGGCACCTCCAGCTTGGGCACACGCCAAGGGTGGCGTGCACCCTCCTCCTTGCCAGGTTCTGGTAGTGGGACAAGCCCCCACCAGCCCTCCAATAGGTGTGTGACATGTGGACAAAAGTCAAAGTGTCAATGGTCAATGTTTGACCAGTCAAAGGTCAACTTTTGACCAAAGTCAAAGGACGAGAAATGGTAGGTGACCAAAAATGGCAGGTAATGTCCTACAAAATAAGACAACCTTTTTTGACTTGGACAAGCTCCAGTCAGACCAAATGAAGGCCTCTGATCGAGCATAAACTCCTTTGGTTCAGTCAGGACAACTATTTATGATAGTAAAAGAAGAATGTTAGGTTCAATCGAGTGCTAGCACGATTTCCATGAACCTAATTGAATCTCATTCAGATCAATTGAACTGGATCAGTTCAATTGATGATCACCAGATTCAAACCCTTATTTGTGTGACCCAATTAGGTTCAGTTCTGTATGGTAATGGGATATGTCATGATCTCTATCATCGACATCATCGAAACTTCTTTCGATGGATCAGAACTCTTCTGATTTGAACAGCTAGAATGATCGATCATCTAAACCTTTCTAATTGCTCCCAAAATCCACAAGTGACACCTAGCAGTATATGGTGGCAATCCATCAGAGTTGAATGTGAACCTCTTGGTGCAGCTACCTGTGTGATTAAGTTCTTCTATCTTGAGCTTCGATCAGATTAGGGTTAAGGTGAACTCATCAAACCCTAGTCTCTATCATATGATGTAACCATTCGATTCAAGTCCAATGTGAAAATCTAAATAGAAACTCTTTCTATTATTTCACTCTGCCATGGCCATGGACTTCTAGACTTGATTCTTATGATCATCAAAGGGCCGCTGCTCTACCATCGAGGTAGATAGATTCCATCTTGATGCAATCCAGTTCCTACAATGAACATGTCATAGCCAACATACACCTCAGGATTCCGAATGGCTAGGAGACTGAGTAATGATGTAGTCAAACTATAACACCCTCAAGGTGAACTGTCGATGCATCTTAGGTCAAAGAATCAGACACACGACTACAGCATCGAGTCAGTCATTGACGAGAAGGTAGACTTTTTAATGACTACTCGAGGTGGTCACGCTCAGTGCCCTTGTTCTCTAACGAGTACCTATACTTTCGCTCTGGTGTCTCCACACCATAGACTCAAGACTCATCTACTAAAGAGAAGCGATTATACACCAACCTTCCGGATCAATCACCATCCTCATGATGATCCTATGGTTGGGAGCATTTTATGAGTTAATAATGATTATTCATGTCTTAAATTTTCAACTCTTGAAAATATGAATTATCATTACCATTAACTTAAAGGATGTATCACAAACGCTAAATACACATATATGATAGAAAATAATCCATTTATTGATATTAGTCAAAATTATAATTTTGCCCCTAGAAGTGTATTATAAGTGTCAGCCAATTTTGGCTTCTAGGGGATATATATCTAACAGTGAAATATCTAGGAGAGAATTGAATTCTCTCTCAGTGGATTTTCTTTCAGAACATAGTGTATCTAAAAAAAGAAATTGAACTTTGTTAGATATGGTTCAATCCACGATAGGGTTCACTAGTCTGCCTATTTCAGGGTTGTGCTCTTATGACTACTTGTTCTACTCTAGAAATTTATACCGAGTGAATTTGTTGCATAGACTCCATATTGGATATGGATCGGGTATAGACCTAGACTCTCTCACTTTTGGGTTTGGGGTTGATCGGTCTATGTCAAATATTTGCACATAGATAAACTTGGATCCTGGTCCAATAGGTATTTAAGAGTGATTAATTCTACCATACTGAAGAGCATGAGATGTTCTTCAGCAGTAGTGCATTCCTTTTGAAAAGAAGTTTCTTAGAGAAGAAACTAATGCCTGTTAAGTTGAACTTATAAAAATTTGACTGGTAGAAAAGAACCGACGTTATCTGCTTAACCTGCAGAACTGAATTTGATCAGATCAAACCTGGAGCCCATTAAAGTATCACATTTAAGGAGATCTGATAGAGTACCGAATTAGTCGGACAGATACTTCAATATCTAGGTCCAGGATGGTGATCCTATTGAGCTCGATGAGAACAACAAGGATTTGATCACCTATAGGGATACAAGGATTTGATCACCTATAGGGATACAATGCATTGATTTGACTCTGAGAAGTGGCTTGGGACCATATGATCCAAATTGAAGTCTACTAAAATTAATAGTGTATGGACACTAGTTGATTCACCTGAAGGGATAAAATCTATTGGATGTAAATGGATTTTCAGAGAGATCAGAGTAGCACAGATGGGAAGGTAAGGACTTGTAAAGCCCGTTTGACTATTATCTCAATTTTAGAACATATGTTTTGAACGTATTTCTTTGTTATGAACAAAGATAAATCCTGCATTAATAAGTGGGCAAAGTGTTCTGTAGTGTTATTCCTTATGTTGTCTGTGGATAAAATTCTCTTAATCGAAAATGGCATTCCAGCATTGCAAAAAATAAAGATTTAGCTATCATCTTATTTCTCTATGTACGAGATCAGACATAGTATACTCACTAAAGATAGTGAGCAGATACCAGTCTGATCCAAGTTAAACCCATTGAAAGATTGTATAGATAATCCTTAAGTATTTAAAAAATACTAAGATTCAGTGACTCAAATATGAAAGTACCGACTTAAAATATATGGATATTTTAATTTCAGTCAAAATAAGATGACAATAAGAGAATGTTGGATCATACCCTAATTGTAGGAGCAATCTATTAGAAAGATTCCAAGCAGTATACTTTAACCTATTCAGTTAGTGATGTAGAATACATCGTGGCATATGATGCTGTCATATAAGCTGCATAGTTGCTGAGGTTCGTTTGCAGGTTGGGAGTAGCACCCTCCACCGATGGTCCAATCCTATCATAGCACTAGAGCCATAGCTCAGGCTAAAGAACCAAAGGACAAGCATATTCTACATTGCTTTCACCTAAGATATTAAATTTGAGTGATGTTGATCTTTGGAAGAATGATGTAAAAAGAGAACTTGACTGACCCATTTGCCATGGCCTCGAAACTAAGGAGTTCTATGAATTGAAGTGGAAGATAGGACATTTGATTTCATTCTGATTGGCTTTAGTCTAAGTGGAAGTTGTTGAAAAATGTGTTCTAAAGCCAATCATCTAAGTGGTAGATGATTGAAATTAGTATATAAATTATCTAATAATAATAGTTATTTGGCTAATTCATCATAAAAGTTCTATCTTCCTTAAATGAACTTCTAAATTATGATGAAGTCCTTAAAACTATAATCAATCGATAAAGAAAGATTTATCGGATGGTTCTTAAATTGTTCATGAGCAAATGATAAGTTATTAACTAGAACGATAACTTATCGAGTGTAGGTCGCTATATGCTATATGCATTGGTTATCCTCATAACCAAGTGGTGTGGATATACTTGTATGGCATCCAAGTGAGATGTAGGAGTATATCTACACTGAACGTCACCAATGTAGCACTCTATTGTCAAGAGTAGCTAGATAAGGCCAATGGATATAAGTATCCCTCCGACCTGAGATCACCATGATAACATGCAAGCAACTCACTATACTTTAATGCCAGACTGTCTGTATTTCTAATATAGGTTTGAAAGGTTTGGCTACAGTCAAGTACTTATAAAGTCAATGTGTGAGTCAAGATGGGATTGACCGCTCTTGATTAGCTTCAGAAAGATAATGACTCGCTTTGTTTCAATTTAGCAAAACCTAGGCTTGGGTAATCCTCGTGAGGTGTCACGAAATTTGCAAAATTTTGTGACACAATAGAGATAACTTGTATGAGTATTTGATAGCATACTTAAAGTTGTCTTGAGCATTATTGATCATAGGGATGAATTATACGGTAACCATGGGCCAAGGTTCTAAGAATGTTGCTTTGCATACATTTGATCTATCTAGATGTTGGAAACTATTGCTAGATGGTAACTTCAATTGGTACAGAAATTGATTCTTGTGCTATCGATTTAGGTTCAAACCTATGGGGTCACATATATTAGAGCTTGTAACCTGATTAGATGGTTAATCGATGATTGAGAATCATTTCAAGATCAAACTATCAATATGATTGATGTTAGATCTAATGCAAGTATTATAGGAGGATCGATTAGCAATTGGATTGCTAATTGGCTCAATTTGATTGAGCAATCAGGCTGAGATCAAGTCTATTTAAATTAGATTCAATTAGAATTGGTTTGGACTTAATTAGATTAAGTCTAATTAATTTATTGGATAAGCCATTTTGTTGCTCCAAGAATTGATTTTATTGATTATAAAGTATTTGAGGAGATTACTAATGAATTTGGCTTGGAAAAAGACTTTTTGTATTTCAAGAGCAAAATCATAATTTTATCAAATTTTGATCTGAGAGCCTCAAGAGCAAGTATAGAAGATTTTTAATCCTTTGGAGGTAGTCTCATGATTTTTGGATGCTTATTTTGGGAGAAAATCAAGTTTGAAAAAGGTTTAAAATACAAAATGACTATTTTTCTAGTTTTTATCTCAGAGGTCGACCCCTGTGCCATGAGTCGACCATGCAATGAAAATTTTTCTACAATGACTATTTTTTTCTTATTTTGATAGATTTTAATGATTTTTTTAATATCTCCAACGGCTATAAAATTTGCCCAGGATTCTCTTCTCCACCTATTGAAGATTTAAAAGATTTTAAATAGAAAAAAAAACACAAAAGATTGGTGTGATTCAATTTTAGCCTTAAGCAAAAATCATCTTCAAGCAAAGAAGCCTTCATTTCAAGTTCACCTACCTCTTAAGTGCTCTTTCAAATCTCCAACAACCTTGAGAAAAATCAGAGAATCTTCCTCCATTATTATGAAAAGCATTCTTAAGATTTTATTTGCTCACAAAGGGAGCTAAACTTGTATTTGATTGTCATTAAATCTTTTACTCTACTTTACTATTTTGATTCAAGTTTTGGGAGGGTTCCAAAACTTAGAAAGATTGATCCTAACCTTGAATAGGATTGTATTGGATTGGCTTATACTCAAAAAATAAGTGTTCTAGCTTGGGATAGCTAGGATTGGAGGTTTCCAATGGTATATTCAGTTTAAATATGATTAGTGGATTTTAATTTTCAAGTAGGAGCTTGGAGAGTGGATGTAGGTGCAAGAAAAGCACCAAACCACTATAAATCTTGCTTGTTTATGGTGTGCTTACTATCTTTCTTTCTTTAGTTTGTTAAATTCTTGCTCTTTAATCTTTTATATTTTTTTTCTAATCTAAATCGCTTCACACATATATCTTGCATATCATCATTCAATCTTGATATCTTTAAATTAGCTTTAAAATTTTAAAAACTCAATTCACCCCCCTTTGGTTGCATAGCTGGGCAACAAGTGGTATCAGAGCCCGATGCTCTAGCCATACTTTGATTTAACCATCAAAGAGCCAAACATCTATGGCAACCCAAGTTAGTACTTCTCTAGTTGAGGGGCAGTCCACAAACCGACCTTCATTTTTCTTGGAACAAACTATACCTATTGAAAAGCTCGAATGAGAATTTTCATACAAGCACTTGACTATGATATGTGGAGTATCATAGTTAATGGACCACATACACCCACTAAGATAATTGATGGTGAGGAATCAATCAAACCCAAAAAGAAATGAGATGAAATTGATAAGAAAATGGCTCAACTTAATGCAAGAGCCATGAATGTTTTATATTGTGCTCTAGATGCTAATGAATTTAATTATATTTCAACATGCATATCGGCTAAGAAAATATGGGATAGGTTAGAAGTAACTCATGAAGGCACTAATCAAGTTACGGAGTCAAAAATTAATATGCTTGTGCACAAATATGAATTTTTTAAAATGGAGCATGATGGGTCAATAACAGTAATGTTTACTAGATTTACGGATATTATAAATAGTGTTAAAAGTCTTGGCAAGTCTTATTCTAATAGTAACCTTGTGAGAAAGATTCTTAGGTCTTTGCCAAGAATATGGAAGGCCAAAATGACTGCAATCCAAGAAGCCAAAGATCTAAATATTTTACTCTTGGAGGAGCTTCTAGGATCACTAATGATGCACGAGCTAAGCATGAAACAATATCAAGAAGAAGATGTCAACAAAAAGAAGACAATAGCCCTTAAATCCACTACTCAACAAGATGAGGAATCTGATGAAATGGAAGATGAAGAACAAGATGAAAAAATAGCCCTCATCACAAGAAAGTTCAAGAGATTTTTGAAGAGAAAACAAGAGATGAGGAAGGGGCTACCTACCAAAGGAGAGCATAGCAAGAAAAAAGATAGGGAGTAGCCCCTTATTTGCTATGAATGTAAGAAGTCGGGGTACTTTAGGTCTGAATGTCCTCAACTTAAAAAGATTTTTAATAAATATAAAAAAAAGGCTATGGTGGCAACATGGAGTGATACTGATGACTCAAGCTCTGAAGAGGAAGAAGCTCATGAACAAGCCAACTTGTGCTTTATGGCACATGAGAATGAGGTAAGTGCTGAAAACTCAAATGAATTTACATTCAAAGAACTTCAAGAAGCCTTCTATGATTTAGTAGATGATATAAAGAAGTTAGGAACTAAAAACAAAGAACTAAAATTAAAAAATCAAGTCTTGTTAAAAGAAAATGAAACTATCCTAAGTGAAAAACTAGTCTTAACTCAAGAGAATCTAAATTTAGAAAATGAAATTGGCAATTTAAAATCGATAGCTAAAAAATTTACTTTGAGTTTAAATAAACTTCATATGATTCTTGAAAAATCAAAAGACCATTTATGATAAGGCTGGTCTAGGCTATAACCCCCTAAGAAAATAAAATTTTTTAAAAAATATTTTTATAAATTCATAAAGCAATAAATTTTTAAATGTTACTTACTTTAAATATGGTAAATTAGGACACAAATCTTATATATGCTTCTCTAACAATTCAAATATAAAGAAAATATGGGTTTCAAAAGGAACCATTGTAACTAACCTCAAAGGATCCAAGAAAACTTGGGTACCTAGAGTAAGAACTTGATTTTTCATGTAGGTGTGTCTTACATCTAGAGAAAAAAATTGAAGATGGTATCTTGATAGCGGATGCTCAAGACACATGACCAGTGATGAGTTCCAATTCATCATGCTTGATGCTAAAAATGGAGGGATGGTCACATTTGGAGACAATGGCAAACAAAAAATCATTGATATAGGTTATGTCGGTATCACTCCCTCCAAGTATATAGAAAATATTTTATTAGTAGATGGTTTAAAATATAATCTCTTAAGTATTAATCAACTTTATGACAAGGGTTACAAAGTTATTTTTGAATCTTTATTATGCATTGTAACTAGTTCCAATGATGATGGCATTAAGTTTGTTGGTCATAGGCATGGTAATGTTTGTATGATAGGTTTGAATGATCTTTCTATGATAAACATGCAATTTTTGGTAGCTATGAATTCCAAAATTAATGAGACTAGTTGGCTTTGGCATCGTAGGCTTGCACACATTAGTATGCATTCACTTTCAAAGCTTATCAAAAAAGAATTAGTTACTGGTTTACCAAAATTAAACTTTCAAAAAGATAAAATTTGTGATGCATGCTAATTAGGTAAACAAACAAGAGTTTTATTCAAATCTAAGAACATTGTTTCAACTTCTAGGCCATTAGAACTTTTGCACATGGATTTGTTTGGTCCTACAAGAATAGGAAGCTTAGGTGGAAAATGTTATGATTTTGTAATTATCGATGACTACTCACGTTTAATATGGATTTTCTTTTTGGCACACAAAAATGGAACTTTTCATATTTTCATAAAGTTTTATCGAAAAGTTACAAATGAAAAAGAATTTTCAATTCAAAGCATTTGAAGTGATCATGGAACTGAATTTAAAAATCAAGACTTTGAAAAATTTTATGATGAAAAAAGAATTAGCCATAATTTTTCAGCACCTAGGACACCCCAACAAAATAGAGTAGTAGAAAGAAAAAATAGAACTCTAGAAGAAATGATCCAAACTATGCTATGTGAAAGCAACCTTCCAAGATACTTTTGGGCAGAAGTAATTAACATAGCATGTTACATCTTAAACCATGCCCTAATCAGATCAATTTTAAAGAAGACATCTTATGAGCTTTGGAAAGGAAGAAAACCTAACATTGCATATTTTCATGTTTTTGGTTGCCGATGTTTTGTTTTGAACAATGGTAAAGAAAAACTAGGTAAATTTGATGCAAAATTTGATGAAGCTATTTTTCATAGTTTCTCCTCTTCTAGTAAATCTTTTAGAGTTTTTAACAAAAGAAACTTAGTAGTAGAGGAGTCAATACATGTTGTTTTTGATGAGACTAATGATCTTCTATCAAGAAAGAGTGAGGGTATTGATGATGCAGATCCTCTTATAGAAGAATTAAAGGAGATCACCCTAAAGAATTCAACAATTCAAAATGTAGAGAATCATGAAGGCAAGCAAGAAATTGAGGGTGAAGGACAATAAGAACAACCTCAAGGTACATATGATCTTCCAAAAGAATGGAGGTATGTTCACAATCACATCAAAGAACTAATTATTGGTGCTCCTACACAGGGGGTAAGAACTCGCTCTTCACTTAGAGATGCATACAATCATTTTGCATTTGTTTCTCATTTTGAACCCAAAACCATTGATGAAGTTGAAAAAGATTATAATTAGATAAATGCAATGCAAGAGAAACTTAATCAATTCGAAAGAAATAATATATGAATATTAGTATCAAGACCTAAAAATTATTCAATAATTGGTACAAAATGGGTATATAGAAATAAATTGGATGAAAATAAAAATATAATTAGGAATAAAGCAAGATTAATTGCAAAAAGTTATAATCAAGAAGAGAGAATTGATTTTGATGAAATCTTTACACCTATTGCTAGACTAGAAGTAATTAGACTTTTACTTGCTTATGCATGCTTTATAAATTTCAAGCTATTTCAAATGGATGTTAAAAATGCTTTTCTAAATAATATATTATCGAAGAAGTTTATGTAGAACAACCTCTCAATTTTAAAAATCATGCTTTTTCAAATTATGTTTTTAGATTAAACAAAGCATTATATGGTTTAAAACAAGCACCTAAGGCTTGGTATGAAAGACTAAGTAAATTCTTGCTTAATAATGAATTTACAAGAGGAAATGTAGATACAACCCTTTTCATTAAAAGAGATTATGATGACATCTTAGTAATACAAATATATGTTGATGATATTATATTTGGATCTACTAACGAAACTTTATGTCAAGATTTTGCTAAGCTTATGCAGGGAGAGTTCGAGATGAGCATGATGGGTGAACTAACATTCTTCCTCAAACTTCAAATCAAACAAGCAAAAGAAGGAATCTCCATCACTTAAAGCAAGTGCACAAGAGAACTACTCAAGCAATTTAGGATGGGGAGCTCCAAAGCAATTGATATCCCCATGAGTCCGTCATGTAGGCTTAACAAGGATGAAGGAGGTAAAAATATTGATCAAAAATTTTATAGAGGCATGATTGATTTTTTATTATATTTAACTACTAGTAGACTAGATATCATGTTTAGTATTTATTTATGTGCACAATTTCAATCTAATCCAAAAGAATCACATTTAAATACTGTAAAAAGAATACTTAAATAGCTAAAAGAAACTCAATCCATAGGTTTATGGTACTCTAAGAATTCATCAATCGATTTAATTGGATATTCAGATACAGACTTTGCTGGATATAAATTAGATAGACAAAGTACTAGTGAAACTTGCCAATTTCTAGGAGTTAACTTAATCTCTTTGTTTAGCAAGAAGCAAAATCTGGTAGCATTGTCTATGGTCGAGGTCAAATACATTGTAGTTGAAAGTTGCTGTGCACAAATCTTATGGATTAAGCAACAACTTGAGAACTTTGGCATCAAACTTAACAAAACTCCCATAAGATGTGATAATATTAGTGACATAAATCTAACTAAGAATCCAATCCACCACTTTAGATCAAAATACATTGAAATAAGACAACATTTCATAAGAGAGAATATTTAAAATAATGACAGAATTCTTGATTATGATTGTACTAAAAATTAATTGGCTGATATTTTTACTAAAGCCTTAAGTGAAGATTAATTCTATGAGATTAGAAGAGAATTAGGAATTCTTGATCCCCTAGCCTAAACATCTTTATGATTTCAAGCTTAAATCTATCAAAACTGATATTAATCTTTATCTTGAGCCTATATCTCAAATTTTCTATCTCAAAAAGCTTAAATCTAACCTTACTTGATCATTCTCATGAATGAAATTTCAATCCTTAAAATCTTATATTTTTTCAAAATTTTTTCATCTTTTTTTTTTAGATTTTTCTATGCCATGGGTCGACCTAGAGGGTGACTCATGGGCATTTTGGTCTTTGTTGCACTTAACCCATCGGACGGCTTCTCATTTGGATTTTCTTTTGGTCGAAAAGGATGACCTCACCATCTTTTCTTATTTTCTTTCATTCAAACGAACAAAAGCTCTCTCCCTCTTAACTTTCACAATCGATCAAATCTCTAAAAATCTCCTTTCCTACCTAAATTCCTACTCAAAATCTTTTCTTAAGGAGTCAAATCTCTTCTTACTTTCTTTCTATTTGGATGGTTTGAAGAATCCTAGCAAACACTTATCCTAAAATCCACTATCGGCTATCTCCCTCAAAACTCTTCCTCTTCTTCTCAAATCTTCTTCATTCCACTTTTTCTTGACACTCTTGAGTGGGATTAAGGCTTCTATTGGTTGGAATGGCATCCAAGATGAAATTACCACAAAGAAAATTGACCCCTTGCTTAGAGGAAGAAGCCTATCGAAAAAGAATAGCACTAGAGCCCTCTCCTAGTCCAACCTCTGCCTCTAGATGATCTTCACAGCCTCCTCTTACACCAAGTAAGGTCTCTTTGTCTGATAGAAAAGTTGAACCAAGAAAGAATGTTGATTTTAGTTTCTTTGAGAAAGAAGGATTTTCATTTATGTTAAAAATTAAAAATCAAGGATGGGATTACTTTTGCAAGTTGAAAGAAGTTACATATGTGGATTTGGTTAGAGAGTTTTATCTAAATTTGGCATACTTTAATGAAATAGTAAAATTAGTTGTTAAAGGTACTGAGATTACTCTTGATCTAGTTCACTTGGGGAAAATTCTAAGATTACCATGTGAGGGTTACAAAGAAATGGAACTAACCCATAAAGAAGAAGGACTGAGAGTCATCTTGGGGAGAGAATTTGAAGAAAATTTAAATAAATTAGAGGTCAAGATTTTTTCTACTAAAATGAGAGTATTACACACCATGGTTACCAAGTTTTTTGTCCCTAGGAGTGGCAGGCATGATTTATTATCTGGTAGGGACATATGTATCATGTTTCATGTGATTACAAAGACCCCTTTTAACCTCCCTATTTTGATGATAGAAATGATGAGAGAGACCTTGAATAGGTCTAAGGCACATCTACCTTATGGTATGACCCTCTCGTTAGTGTTTAGGAGGTTTGGAGTTAGTTTTGAAGGGGAGCCAATTGCCAGATTATCTCACACTGATACCATCAACCGCCACACACTGCATCGCATGAGTTTTTCAAAGATTAATGGTGGTTGGTCCAAAGGTGCTGAGGATGCAGAGAGAGCTGAGGAGGAGGGACCATCTTCACCTCCTCATGATCATAGAGGATCTCCTGACTTTCAGTTTATATCTGATCATGAGACTGGTCCCTCAGAGTCAGTGAGGATAGTATTGGAAATTATGTCCTAAAGCCAATCATCAGTCTATTGATGGTTGAGATATTATAATTAATTTATTAATTAATAAAAAATATTTTGGCATCTTTTTTCATTGTAAGTTTACATCTTCTAATGAACTTCATTATTGTGATGAAGTCCTTAGGACTATTTAGTCTCGATAAAGAGAGGATTTATTGATTAGTCCTTAAATTTGTTCATGACCAAATGATAGACTGTTAATTAGGATGATAGTGTCTATTGAGCATAGGTCGCTATATGCCATATAGGTTGATTGTCCTCTTAACCAAGGTGTGTGGAGACACTGGTATGGCATACAGATGAGATGTATGGGAACATCATCATTGAACGTGATCAACTCTAGAGCATTCTGCTATCGAGAATGTCTCTGATGGGATATAGGTATAAGTATCTCTTAGACCTGAGATCACCTCAATGACTTGCAAGCAACTCACTCTGCTTTGGTACTAGACTAACTAAATTTCTAATTCAACAATGAAAGGCTTTTGGGCACAGTCAAGTACTTGCAAAGTTGGAGTATAATCAAGATGGAATTGACCACTCCAAGAGTTGGAGAAGAATGTATCACTGTATTTCAATATAGCAAAACCTTGGATAGGATAATCCATCAGATGAATTTGGTATTTTGAAATATAATATGGACAACCTGATCAAAGTTGATAGTTGAACTCTGATGTGTCCTATAAGCATTGTGGTCAAGAGGATGAATTATTTGAAAACTATATCCGTATGGGTTCTAAGGATAGTATTCTACACCTTCGACCTATCCGACTGTCGGATATTATTACTAGATGGTCACTTTGATTGGTATAAAAATTTATTTCTATACTACCAGCTTAGGTTCGGACCTAT
The DNA here is from genome assembly GCA_006176705.1 of Cocos nucifera. Lineage (NCBI taxonomy): Eukaryota > Viridiplantae > Streptophyta > Magnoliopsida > Arecales > Arecaceae > Cocos > Cocos nucifera. The sequence continues at coordinate 561,903 of QRFJ01000538.1, forward strand.
GAGGTCACGTACATTAGAGCTTGTGATTTAATCGGATGGTTGATCAATGATTAAAAATCATTCTAGGATTAAACAATCAATATGATTGGTGTTTAACCCAGTGCAAGTGGTGCAGGAGGATCGATTAGCAATTAGATTATTAATTAACTTAATTTGATTAAACCAATAGACTAAGATTAAGTTTAATTAAATATAATTTAATTAGATTTAGTTTGGACTTGATTGGATCAAGTTCAATTGGTTTATTGGATAAGCCAAGTGCAAGGAAGAACTAGTCCTAGTCTAACTAGGACTTGGATTAACTAAATTTTTTAATTTAATTAAATAATAAATTAAAATTAAATATAATTTAATTAAGTTCTTAAATAGGTTAGGGCTTTATTTAATTGGATTGGTTTAATCTTGATTTAATTTGGTTAAAAGATCTTATTTGACCAAGTCAAAACAAGAGTCCTAGTGTGACTAGGACTCCCTATCTCCTTGCGCCACCTTGATATCAGAGTCTAGATTCTTATTACATGATTTTTGTACATGTCTATATTATTTTTTAGATTAAATCTAATTAATAATCTAATTATTAAATTTAAAATTAAAAAATAAAATAAAATAAAATAAAATATTTTAGATTGCACGAACTTTCATAAGGTTGTCCTGCTTTAAGGTTTATCTCTTACGGTGAATAGGTTGTCCTTGTTAGATATATGTGCCCTAGAAGCCAGAATTGGCTGACATTTGTAATACACTTCTAGGGGCAAAATTATAATTTTGACTATAATCAATAAAATGAGTTATTTTTCATCACATATGTGTATTTAGTGTCTGTGATACATCCTTTGAGTTAATGGTAATGATAATTCATATTTTCAAGAGTTGAAAATTTAAGACATGAATAATTATTATTAGCTCATAAAATGCTTTCGACCATAGGATCATCACGAGGATGGTGATTGATCAAGAAGGTTGGTGTACAATCGCTTCTCTCTAGTAGATGAGTCTTAAGTCTACGTTATGGAGACATCGAAGCGAGAGTATAGGTACCCATTAGAGAACGAGGGCACTGAGCATGACCACCTCAAGTAGTTATTAGGAAGTCTACCTTCTCGTCAATGACTGACTCGATGTTGTAGTGGTTTGTCTGGTTCTTTGACCTGAGGTGCATCGGTAGTTCACCTTGAGGGTGTTATAGTTTGACTACACCATTACTTGGTCTCCTAGTCATTCAAAATTTGAGGTGTATGTTGGCTATAGCATGTTCATTGTAGGAACTGGATTGCATTACGATGGAATCTATCTACCTCAGTGGTAGAGGAGCAGCCCTATGATGATCATGAGAATTAAGTCCAGAAGCCCATGGCCATGGTAGAGTGAAATAATAGAAAGAGTTTCTATTTAGCTTTTCACATCAGACTTGAATCGAATGATTACATCATATGACAGAAACTAGGGTTTGACGAGTTCACCTTAATCCTAATCTGATCGGAGCTCAAGATAGAAGAACTAAATCACACAGGTAGCTACACCAAGAGGCCCGCATTCAGCTCTGATGGGTTGCCACCATATACTGCTAGGTGTCATCGGTGGATTTTGGGAGCAATTAGAATGATTTAGATGATCGATCATTCTAGCTGTTCGAATCAGAAGAGTTTTGATCCATCGAAAGGAGTTTCGATGATGTCGATGATAGAGATCATGACATATCCCATTACCATATAGAACTGAATCTAATTGGATCACACAAACAAGGGTTTGAATCTGGTGATCATCAATTGAACTGATCCAATTTAATTGATTTGAATGAGATTCAATTAGGTTCAAGAAAATCGTGCTAGCACTCGATTGAACCTAACGTTCTTTTTTTGCTATCATAAATTATTGTCCTGACTCAGCCAAAGGAGTTTATGCTCAATCAGAGGCCTTCACTTGGTCTGACTAGAGCTTGTCCAAGTCAAAAAAGGGTTGTCTTATTTTGTAAGATAATACTTGCCATTTTTGGTCACCTGCCATTTTTGGTCCTTTGACTTTGGTCAAAAGTTGACCTTTGATTGGTCAAATGTTGACCATTGACACTTTGACTTCTGTCCATGTATCACACACCTATTGGAGAGCTGGTGGGGGCTTGTCCTCCTACCAAAACCTAGCAAGGAGGGCGCACTCCACCCTTGGCGTGTGCCCAAGCTGGAGGCGCCTAGGAGTCCCTGTTGGACAGGGACTCTATCTCCTTTTTGGATTTCAATTAGACTCCTTCTAAGAACCAAGTTTGACTAGTCATAGGCACCATCTAAGGAGGAATCCAAGGAACTCTATTTCCACTAATTAGATTTAGATTTGATTTTACAAAGGGTTGTGATTGGTTGGGAAGAAGAGGAGTTGGATCACGCATTGTCTATAAATAAGACCCTGCGCCCAACTCAAGAGGCAATTGAATTCTCCACACCCCAAGGCTGCCTCTCCCTCCCTCCTCCATGCCAAGCCCATCTTCTCCCTCTCCTCTGCATGCCCAAAGTAGTTTGAGATCTTAGTTGATGCAATCTAGGCGAGAAAAAGGCGACTGAAAGCTAGAAGGCTGCGCTGCTACAAAGGACAACTACTGATCTTCGAAAGGTGTTTTGAAGATCCTCTAAATCAGATTCAGATCTAATTTTTGGAGACATGATAGAGAAGAAGAGAATCTCTAGATCTATCCTGAGTGGATATTGGTAGAGGCTAGGCACTTGCGTGGCTAGATCTAGAACCTTCCGCTGCTTACAGGATCATCAACGAGTAATAAGATTACCCTACATCAAGATAAATTAAATTAAATTTAATTTATATAAATTTTATTTTAATTATTAAAATAATAAGAATTAGATCTAAAATATTTTAGATCTAATTTAGATCAAAGAAAATTTTTTTTGAAATATATCTCTTGATCTGATCAGATCTTAACGAATCTGGTCCGAAAAATTAGGATTTCCCTTCAACTGGTATCAGAGCCTAGATTCTAAAATATTTAGATTTTATTTTAAATTTATTTTAATCAAAAAATAAGTAATTTTAGATGTTACATAAGATGTGATCAGATCTAAAATTAGAAAAATTAAAATTAAATGATTTGGATCTAAGATTAGAAAATATGCATTGACTAGTTCTAAAATAGAATATTTCTATAGAATAGTCTTGCATGTTTTCAATTTAATTTGATTAAATCATATTTTAGATCTATTTATTTACTATTTTTTGATATTATAATTATTATAATAATATCTAAAAAATAGCAAATAAAAATTATTTAATTTTAAACATCATATGAGATATGATTGATGCATGTCTAGACTAGTTGTAAAATAGTTCTACATAGTTGTCTAGATTAGAGTTTATTTTGGTAAGATCAATTTAAATCTTTTTAAATTATTATAAGATAATTTAGATCTAAAAACATGCATGATTCAATACATGAGATGTATGCAAAATATGCCATGATTAGATCTAATTTGTATATGAGATATATGATATAGATCTAAAACTGTTTTGTAGTGTTACATGTTCCTGATTAAGGTGTTCCTCTTAGCCGTCCGGTCATAAGAACAAAGAAGGATTTAAAGGCCCTCTCCTCCCATTCGATGGGGTGTTCTTATGACGTGTAGGGGTGCTGCACATTCGTCCTTAATCAAAAATCGAAAACTTACTTTCTATAAAATCCTAGATCCTGAAACCCTAGGATTTATTGTGCATATTTTATTTATGAACCCTACTTAATTAAAAATTAAGATTATGAAATATTAATTAGGTCTAAAATTAAGAATTTTAGATCTAAGACATATTCATAATACTGGGTTCGGGCTTGGGTAGCTCAATTAGGTCTAAGCGGTTGATCAAACCAAATCAAGAGTTGGTTAGATGGGATCAACAATGCTTAAATTGACCAGCCTAATAGGATTAAGTCTGGGTCAAGATCGAGTCACGATCAAGCAAGACCTAATTAGGCTCAGAGGTTAGAGTCTGGATTGTAGGCTAAGCCAATTGGTTCTGACTTAATAATTTGGTATCTAAGGTAAGTCACATATGACTGACTGATTTTTAATTAGGAGCTACTCAACCTGAATGCATTCTTGTACGAGTTAATGGCATATCCCTTCCACCGATCTCACTTACCTGGCCATATCTATTGACACAGTTTTGATATGAGGTGGTCAATAATCCAAACTAACCCATTCCACTAGGATAGTCATAATTGTTATGACTATTGTTAGATATATGTGCCCTAGAAGCTAGAATTGGCTGACACTTGTAATACACTTCTAGGGGCAAAATTATAATTTTGACTATAATTAATGAAATGGATTATTTTCTATCACATCTGTGTATTTAGTGTCTGTGATACATCCTTTGAGTTATTGGTAATGATAATTCATATTTTCAAGAGTTGAAAATTTAAGACATGAATAATCATTATTAACTCATAAACAGCTCTCGACCATAGGATCATCACGAGGATGGTGATTGATCCGAAAGGTTGGTGTACGATCGCTTCTCTTTAGTAGATGAGTCTTGAGTCTACGGTGTGGAGACACCGGAGCGAAAGTACAGGTACTCGTTAGAGAACGAGGGCACTGAGCGTGACCACCTCGAGTAGTCATTAGGAAGTCTACCTTCTCGTCAATGACTGACTCGATGCTGCAGTAGTGTGTCTGGTTCTTTGACCTGAGATGCATCGGCAGTTCACCTTGAGGGTGTTATAGTTTGACTACACCATTACTCGGTCTCCTAGCCATATGGAACCCTGAGGTGTATGTTGGCTATAGCATGTTCATTGTAGGAACTGGATTGCATCAAGATGGGATCTATCTACCTCGGTGGTAGAGGAGCAGCCCTATGATAATCATGAGAATCAAGTCCTGAAGCCCATGGCCATGGCAGAGTGAAATAATAGAAAGAGTTTCTATTTAGATTTTCACATTGGACTCGAATCGAATGATTACATCATATGACAGAGACTAGGGTTTGACGAGTTTACCTTAACCCTAATCTGATCGGGGCTCAAGATAGAAGAACTTAATCACACAGGTAGCTGCACCAAGAGGTTCGCATTCAGCTCTGATGGGTTGCCACCATATACTGCTAGGTGTCACTGGTGGATTTTGGGAGCAATTAAGAATGATTTAGATGATCGATCATTCTAGCTGTTCGAATCAGAAGAGTTCTGATCCATCGAAAGGAGTTTCGATGATGTCTATGATAGAGATCATGACATATCCCATTACCATACAGAACTGAACCTAACTGGGTCACACAAACAAGGGTTTGAATCTGGTGATCATCAATTGAACTGATCTAGTTCAATTGATCTGAATGAGATTCAATTAGGTTCAAGGAAATCGTGCTAGCACTCGATTGAACCTAACGTTCTTCTTTTACTATCACAAATAAGTTGTCCTGACTGAGCCAAAGGAGTTTGTGCTCAATCAGAGGCCTTCATATGGTCTAACTGGAGGTTGTCCAAGTTAGAAAGGTTGTCTTATTTTGTAAGACATTACCTGCCATTTTTGGTCACCTGCCATTTCTTGTTCTTTGACTTTGGTCAAAAGTCTACCTTTGACTGGTCAAACGTTGACCATTGACCCTTTGACTTTTGACCACATGTCATGCACCTATTGGAGAGCTGGTGGGGGCCTGTCCCCCTGCCAGAACCTGGCAAGGAGAAGGGCGCACGCCAAGGGTGGCGTGAGCCCAAGTAGGAGGCGCCTAGGAGTCCTTGTTGGACAAGGACTCCACCTCCCTTTTGGATTCCAATTAGAGTTCTCTAAGAATCCAGTTTGACTGGTCTTAGGCACCCTCTAAGGAGGAATCCAGGGGTCTCTATTCCAACCAATCAGATTTAGATCTGATTTCACAAAGGGTTGTGATTGGTTGAGAGGAAGAGGAGTTGGATCACAAGAGGTCTATAAATAAGACCCTGCGCCCAACCCTAATGAGAATGCAATTCAATTGAGAAACCCCACGCCCCAAGGCTGCCTCTCCCCTCCTTCTCCATGCCATAGTCTCTTCTCCCCTTGCTCTCCACGTCCAAAAGAGTTTTGGATTTTTAGGTTGGTGCGATTCAGATCAAGGAAAGGCGAATCAAAAGCAAGAAGGCTGCGCTGCTGCAAAAGGACGACTGCAGATCTTCAAAAGAGTTTTGAAGATCCTCCAGATCAGATCCAGATCTGATTTTTGGAGGCATGATAGAGAAGAAGAGGATCTCTAGATCCAACCCGAGTGGATACCGGTAGAGGCCAGGCGCTTGCGTGGCTAGATCCAGAACCTTCCGCTGCAATCAGGATCATCTACAGGGTAATAGGATTACCCAAATCAGGTAAATTAAATTTGATTTAATTTATCTTATTTTATTTTATTTATTAAAATAATAAGAATCAGATCTGAAACATATCAAGATCTGATTGGGATCAAGAGAAAAATTTTTGAAATATATCTCTTGATCTGATCAGATCTGGACGAACCTGGATTGGGAAATCAGGATTTCCCTTCAATTGGTATCAGAGCCATGGTTCTAAATTATTTAGATCTGATTTTAATTTTATTTTAATTAAAAATAAAGTGATTTTAGATGTCACATGAGATGTGATCAGATCTGAAATCAGAAAAATTAAAATTAAATAATTTGGATCTAAGAACATGAAGATATGCATGACTAGTTCTAGAATAGAATAGTTCTATAGAATAGTTTTGCATGTCTTTGATTTAATCTGATTAAATCATATTTTAGATCTTTTTATTTACTATTTTTTGATATTATAAATGTTATAATAACATCTAAAAAATAGCAAATAAAAATTATTTAATTTTGAATATCATATGAGATATGATAGATGCATGTCTAGACTAGTTGTAGAATAGTTCTACATAATTATCTAGATTAGAATTTATTTTGATTAGATCAATTTAAATCTAATTTTTTAGATTATTATGTGATAATTTAGATCTAAAAATATGCATGATTATGATACATGAGATGTATGCAAAATATGCCTTGATTAGATCTAAATTTGTATATGAGATATATGATATAGATCTATAACTGTTTTGTAGATTTACATGTTCCTGATTAAGGCGTTCCTCTTGGCCGTCCGGTCATAAGAACGAAGAAGGGTTTAAAGGCCCTCTCTTCCCATTCGATGGGGTGTTCTTATGACGTGTAGGGGTGCTGCGTGTTCGTCCTTAATCAGAAATCCAAAACTTACTTTCTGCAAAACCCTAGATCCTGAAACCCTAGGATTTATTGTGCATATTTTGTTTATGAACCCAACTTAATTAAGAATTAAGTTTATGGAATATTAATTAGGTCTAAAATTGAGAATTTTCAGATCTAAGACATATTCATAATACTGGGTTCGGGCTTGGGTAGCTCAATTAGGTCTAAGCGGTTGATCAAACCGAATCAAGAGTTGGTTAGATGGGATCAACAATGCTTAAATTGACCAGCCTAATAGGATTAAGTCTGGGTCAAGATCGAGTCACGATCAAGCAAGACCTAATTAGGCTCAGAGGTTAGAGTCTGGATTGTAGGCTAACCCAATTGGTTCTGACTCAACAATTTGGTGTCTAAGGTAAGTTTGGCACATACGACCGACTGGTTTTTAATTGGAAGCTACTCGACCTGAATGCATTCTTGTGCGAGTTAATGGCATATTCCTTCCACCGGTCTCACTTACCTGGCCATATCTGTTGACACAGTTCTGATTTGAGGTGGTCAATAATCCGAGCTAACCCATGCCACTAGGTTAGTCATAATTGTTATGACTAAGCCAAGTCTAGTTTAATGAGACCTGAATCAATTCTCCCTAAGAAAAGATTAAGTCCGAGGTCTTCCACCATTGTAGATGTGCGGGCCCTTCCCGGGGTTGATTGTTCTCGGCTGGATACAGTGGCTCAGTTGCACCGGGAAGATGCAACCATGTCTATTAGGCATTGGATGCTATGGGCTGGAGGATGAGTTGGGCTCAATATTTCGGATACGGTGAGAGACTCAATTAGGAACCCAGTCTATGCAAATGGTGGGTCTGACTTAACTAAGGAGTGGATCAATATTCCGGATACGGTGAGATTCATGAATTAGAGACCAAGTTTGGGTGCACCATGATTAGAGAATCATTGAACAAGAGTTGTTCACTCATTGGCTAACCCATCACCAATAACTGTTAGGTGAGGTGATGAGTCAGTTGGTGAGACCGCACCATCCACTAGAAATCATTAATCATGGAAGATTTTCGCATCTCTACAGAGGGAGTGTAGGGATCCGAGAAAATAGTGGAGCTAATTTATTTAAAAATAAAATTCCTAAATAAATTGGTCAAGTCAAAATTATAAGTATCTAACTAGAATCTTTGACTCTCTACAGAAAAATGTCTGCGTCCAACCCATTGGCACGTATCCTAGACACACATAGACTGACCATGGACCCAATTATAAAGATTGGCTCAGAAACTACAAAATTATTTTGGGTTTCAGAGAAGTTAACCCATGTTATTGGACCAGGACCCTCCCACCTTACCAGCCCGTCCATCCACTGAACAGAGAGCGTCTCTGGAAAAATGGATTAGACGAAGATAAATAAGGCCAGATATTACATGTTGGGCTCGATGTCTGATGAGCTCCAGCACCAACATGAGGATATCGGGACTGCTCGTCAAATGTTGGCTCACCTGCAGGAGATGTTTGGTGAACAGAGTCGCGCAGCCAAATATCAAGTCACGAAAATGACTTTTTAAGGCTAAGATGCGTGATGGGCAGTCAGTCCAAGATCACTGTCTGACAATGATCAAGGACATGGAAGAGCTTGAGAAGCTCGGTGTGAAGTTGGACTTGGATCTGCAGAACGATATTATTCTGCAATCCTTGACTGATGCATATGGGCAATTCATCATGAATTACCACATGCATAAACTTCAAAATTCCTTGGCCGAATTAATGAATATGCTGGTTCACCACTGAGCTTTCTATGAAAGGTTCTAAAGGCTCAGTTCTTGCTATGGAACGGACTTCTTCCAAAAGAAAATCTTCTGGAAAGAAAAAGAAGTCTGTGAAAAAGCAAAAGGTGGAAGGATCAAAGAAGAAGAAGGCAGAATCGAAGAAGAAGGTCGATGGCAAAGGAAAGTGTTTCCATTGCAACAGCGACGGCCATTGGAAGCGAAACTGCCCTATTTACCTGGCCACCCTAAAGAACAAGAAGGAAGGTCCTTCTGGAGGTATGCTCGTTATTGAGTCTAACCTTACGGTTTCTTCTGCATCCAGTTGGGTGCTTGACTCTGGTTCTAGTGCTCATCTGTGCACTTCTATGCAGGGTCTTGAGGATAGCAGGAGGCTGAGGGATGGAGACATGATCCTACGCGTCGGTAATGGAGCAAGAGTTGCTGCAGTAGCCGTGGGAACATACCCTCTTCGATTACCATCTGGTTTAGACTTAGTTTTAAAAGACTGTTATTATGTGCCTGCAGCTAGCAGGAATTTGATTTCTGTTTCATGCTTAGCACAAGAAGGTTATGTGATCACCTTCTTTAAGGACCATTGTAACATTCTTTATGAAAGAAATAAAATTGCAAATGGTTTCCTTGTTAATGGTCTTTATCAGTTGCATATTGATGTACCTGTTTTAACTATCGAGCAAAACGTGAATGCCAAACGACCTAGGGATAGTCCAAATGACAGATATCTATGGCACCTGAGATTAGGTCATATAGCAGAAGATAGGATTCAACAAATTGAGAAAAATGGGCTATTGAGTCCATTGACTTTTGAGTCATATCCAACTTGTGAATCTTGTCTTCAAGGCAAAATGACTAAACTCCCTTTTGTTGGACATGGGGAGAGGGCCACAGATCTCCTTGCCCTAGTACATACTGATGTGTGCGGCCCATTTGATGTGCCGGCTAGAGGCAATTTTGTCTACTTCATTACCTTTACCGATGATCTGTCTAGGTATGGGTATGTGTATCTTATGAGACATAAGTCTGAAGCTTTGAAAAGTTCAAAGAATTCAGACATGAAGTAGAAAAACAAACTGGAAAACCCATTAAGGTTCTTCGATCAGATCGAGGAGGTGAATACCTTAGCCGGGAATTCCTAGACTATCTTAAGGAAAATGGCATAGTCTCTCAATGGACTCCACCAGGAACACCTCAACTCAACGGGGTTTCAGAACGGAGAAATCGGACTCTATTGGATATGGTTCGATCCATGATGAGCTTCACAGACCTCCCTGATTTCCTTTGGGGACATTCATTATTAACTTCAATCTATTTACTGAATAGGGTTCCCTCTAAAACCGTTCCTACCACACCGTATGAGATATGGCATGGTAAGAAACCAAGTCTGAGTCATCTCAGAATTTGGGGTTGTCCGGCTTATGTCAAAAGACAACAAGCGGACAAGTTAGAGTTTAGGTCCTTAGAGCTCGATTCATAGGATATCCTAAAGAGTCATTAGGATACTATTTCTACATTCCAGAAGACCACAATGTGATTGTGAGTCGACATGCCATATTTCTTGAAAAATAGTTTATTCAAGATAGTGGCATTGGAAAGCAGATTAAGCTTGATGAGAAAGTCTCACAAGCAGAAATGAGCTAAGGACCAATTGGAACCAAATCAGGTTGAGCCAATAAGAACACTACCTCCTCCACCTCGTAGATCGGAAAGAGTTTCCCGTCCCCCTGAAAGATACTTAGGTATTATTTCAGAGGACGTAGAGGAAATGTTCCTCATAGGTAATGGTGCTCATGGTGATGATCCCAAAACCTACAACGAGGCGATATCAGATATCGACTCCGAGAAATGGCTTGAGGCAATGAAGTCAGAGATCGACTCGATGCACTCAAACCAAGTCTGGACCTTGGTAGATCCACCAGAAGGTATAGTACCTATTGGGTGTAAATGGATCTTCAAGAGAAAGATTGGTGCAGATGGAATGTGGAGACATTCAAGGCTAGACTGGTGGCAAAAGGTTATAGTCAATGCGAAGGCATTGACTATCAGGATACCTTTTCCCCGGTAGCTATGCTAAAATCCATCCGCACATTGCTTGCTGTTGCAGCCTATTTCGATTATGAAATATGGCAAATGGACGTGAAAACGGCATTCCTAAATGGATATCTTGAGGAAGATATCTATATGGAACAGCCGCTAGGTTTCACATCCAGTGATACTGATCACAAGGTTTGCAAGCTGCAAAGGTCCATATATGGACTTAAGCAAGCATCTCGGAGCTGGAACACTCGTTTCAATTGATGTGATCAAAAAGTTTGGTTTCATCAAAAACGAAGAGGAACCATGTGTTTTCAAAAGGGTCAGTGGGAGCGCTGTTGTCTTCCTCGTATTGTACGTGGATGACATCCTCCTTATTGGGAATGATATTCCCATGTTGACATCAGTCAAGATGTGGTTGTCCAAGGAATTCTCCATGAAAGACTTAGTTGAAAGCATCTCTCTTTCTAGGAACTTAAGGTCTATAGGGATAGGACCGAATAGGACGCTAGAGCTTTCACGAAGAATATACCATTAGAGAAGTACTAAAGAGGTTTAGTATGGAAAACTCAAGAGGAGATTAATACCCTTAAGACATGCTGGTACTTATCTTCCAAGAAGATGTGCCCTAGCACATCTGAGGAATAGAACGCATGAGCAAGATCCCTTAGCTTTTACAATAGGATGCCTACATGTATGCCATGCTATGTACACGATCTGATGAGCCCATAGCTGTGAGATGTCACAAGCAGATATCAGTTCAAAATCCAGATGAAGAGCATTGAATTCTATGAAATGTATCCTTAATACTTAGACAGAACTAAAGGATCATGATTGTTTGTCTTTGGTAGCAGAGAACCCTAAGTCTAGGGATACATAAACTCAGATTTCATGTTCTAATTGTAGATGATCGAAAGTCGACAATCTAGGAGTCTATTTGTGTGCAATTGGTGGTGCTTCAGGATTGGAAGAGTTCTAAGCAAATCGTAATAGCAATTCCACCATTGGAAGCAGAACATATCGCTGCATCAGGAGGTGCGAAGGAAGGATTCGTACAAGAGGTTTGCTGAGAAATTGAGTAATGGCCATTCAAAATGCCACTTCTCTCTATATAACGACAATAAATGGCACCAGTAGCCCTGCTAAGGAGCTGAGGTCTTCATCCAAGAAATCCGAAGCACATGAGCGGCGATACCACCTCATCCAGTGATTACCTCAGAAATGGTTACGTCCGAGTCAAGAGAGTCTGACTTGACACAATTGCAGACCCATACAAAGTCATAGGGACAAAAAAAGATCAAAGCCCACCTTGAGAAGATGAAACTTAGATGTAGCCAATTGCTTCGAGGATAAGTGGAGAATTGTTAGAGTATATGTGCCTCAGAAGCAGAATTGGCTGACACTTGTAATTAACTTTTTAAGGGCAAAAATTATAATTTTAACTATAATCAATAAAATGGGTTATCTTTCCATCACATATGTGTATTTAGTATCTGTTATACATCCTTTAAGTTAATGTAATGATAATTCATATTTTCAAGAGTTGAAAATTTAAGACATGAATAATCATTATTAACTCATAAAATTGTCCCGACCATAGGATCATTATGAGGATGGTGATTGATCTGGAAGGTTGGTGTATAATCGCTTCTCTTTAGTAGATGAGTCTTGAGTCTATGGTGTGGAGACACCGGAGTGAGAGTACAGGTACTCGTTAGAGAATGAGGGCACTGAGTGTGACCACCTCGAGTAGTCATTAGGAAGTCTACCTTCTCGTCAATGACTGACTTGATGCTGCAGTGGTGTGTTTGGTTCTTTGACCTGAGGTGCATCGACAGTTCACCTTGAGAGTGTTATAGTTTGACTACACCATTACTTGGTCTCCTAGCCATTCGGGATCTTGAGGTGTATGTTGGCTATAGCATGTTCATTATAGGAACTGGATTGCATCAAGATGGAATCTATCTACCTCGGTGGTAGAGGAGCATCCCTATGATGATCATGAGAATCAAGTCCAGAAGCCCATGGCCATGGCATAGTGAAATAATAGAAAGAGTTTCTATTTAGCTTTTCACATCGGACTTGAATCGAATGATTACATCATATGACAGAAACTAGGGTTTGATGAGTTCACCTTAACCCTAATCTGATCGAGGCTCAAGATAGAAGAACTGAATCACACATGTAGCTGCACCAAAAGGTTCGCATTCAGCTCTGATGGGTTAACACCATATACTGCTAGGTGTCACTAGTGGATTTTGGGAGCAATTAGAATAATTTAGATGATCGATCATTCTAGCTGTTCGAATTAGAAGAGTTTTGATCCATCGAAAGGAGTTTCGAGGATGTCGATGATAGAGATCATGACATATCCCATTACCATACAGAACTGAACCTAATTGGGTCACACAAATAATGGTTTGAATCTAGTGATCATCAATTGAACTGATCCAGTTCAATTGATCTGAATGAGATTCAATTAGGTTTAAGAAAATCATGCTAGCACTCGATTGAACCTAATGTTCTTCTTTTACTATCATAAATAGTTGTCCTGACTCAGTCAAAGGAGTTTGTGCTTGATCAGAGGCCTTCACTTGATCTGACTAGAGCTTGTCCAAGTCAAAAAAGGGTTGTCTTATTTTGTAAGATAATACCTGCCATTTTTTATTACCTACCATTTCTCGTCCTTTGACTTTGGTCAAAAGTTGATCTTTGATCGGTCTAATGTTGACCATTGATACTTTGACTTCTGTCCATGTGTCATGCACCTATTGGAGAGTTGGTGGGGGCTTGTCCCCCTGCCAAAACCTGATAAGAAGGAGGGCGCATGCTACCCTTGGCATGTGCCCAAGCTGAAGGCGCCCAGGAGTCCCTGTTGGACAAGGACTCCATCTCCTTTTTGGATTCCAATTAGACTCCTCTTAAGAACCAAGTTTGACTGGTCTTAGGCACCATCTAAGGAGAAATCCAAGGGACTCTATTCTCATCAATCAAATTTAGATTTGATTTCACAAAGAGTTGTGATTGGTTTGGAAGAAGAGGAGTTGGATCATGCATAGTCTATAAATAAGACCCTACGCCCAACTCAAGAGGCAATTGAATTCTCCACACCCCAAAGCTGCCTCTCCCTCCCTCCTCCATGCCAAGCCCATCTTCTCCCTCTCCTCTCCACATCCAAAGTAGTTTGGAATCTTAGTTGGTGCAATCTAGGCAAGAAAAAGGTGACTGAAAGCTAGAAGGCTGCACTGCTGCAAAGGATAATTGCTGATTTTTGAAAGGTATTTTGAAGATCCTCCAAATTAGATTCAGATCTAATTTTTGGAGACGTGATAGAAAAGAAGAGAATTTCTAGATCCAACCTAAGTGGATACCGATAGAGGCCAGGCACTTGTGTGGCTAGATCTAGAACCTTTCGCTGCTTATAGGATCATCAACGGATAATAGGATTACCCTACATCAAGGTAAATTAAATTAAATTTAATTTATCTAAATTTTATTTTAATTATTAAAATAATTAGAATCAGATCTGAAATATTTTAGATCTAATTTGGATCAAAGAAAAAAGCTTTTAAAATATATCTCTTGATTCGATCAGATCTGAACGAACCTGATCTGGAAAATCAGGATTTTTCTTCGGTCCTTGTACATGCTGATCTAAAATATTGATCATAAAATTTTTAATTAGATCTAAGAGATTTTATGATTTGATTAAAAATATTTTAATCTGATTTCAATCATCATAAATGTATTAGATTTGATCTAGGGAGATTTATGATTGATTATTATTGAAATTATTTCAATTACATGAACCTTTATAGATTAGATCTAAAGTAGTTTTATGTTTATTTTACTTGCGTATTGATTATGAATCAAACATGCAACTTGGTTGATAGAACCATGTTGTAAAAATATTTTACAAACATGAAAATTATTTTCGAAAAACCAAACCCCAACCCTCAGTCCAAAACTTAATTGAGAATTAACAAGTTGATTGATTAGGATCTAGAATTATGAATTGAAGATCTTAAGACACAAATCTTAACATATTGGGTTAAATGGGTTAGTGGGGATTAGGTCCATTAATTAGGTTAGATCTATGATTAGATTAAAGAATGAAATTAATTAGAGAATTTACAAAATCTAATGAATTATTATCTTAGATTAGATCAAGAATTTTCTAGATCAATTACAATAATTGTAGTTGATCAAGTCCATGTGTTTAACAAGACCCAAGATGGACTTGATTATTGGCTACGCGGTCTAGCATGAACTGTTAGGTTGATCTAATTGAAACTAATTAAATCAGTTGGTATCTAAGGTAATCAGACCAGTGGTTTTTAATTGGTAGCCTACTTATCTGATCATTTTTGATGGTGTCTAAGGCAAGCTTGGTAGACCCTTCCACTGATCGAACTTACCTAGCTTTTTGGTGAGATTATGTTTTGATCGAATTGCTTGACTATTCGAGCTAACCCATGTCAGCTAGGTAAATCAGTGTGACTAATTTAGGTGCTCCTAGACCAGCCTATTAATGGTTTCTCTTAAGCTGACTTGGTGAAGTTAGTGGAAGGATCATGACAAGTTAGTTAATCTGACCTACTCACTTCTATAAATAAATTCTCTAAAATTATTAGGTCTCTAAAATAAAATAGTTATATGATAACTGGATTATAGCCTTCCATTAAAGTGGATGTTAATGGATCCATCAGTTGGATAATCATTGGAGGCCCAAAGGCCTGGTGCTTATCTGTTGATGGAATTATCATTCATTATATGATCTCTTGGATACATCTTTCTAAATAGTGATCAGGTGGGCCAACCAAAGTTGGGCCTAATCATTCATTGATTGGATGGGCCAAATATAGTCATGTTAATGGTTGGACCTAACTGAATCCTTTTCTAAGAAGGCTAAAGCCAACTAATCAGGGCCTGGGGCAAAATTTAATTACTAAAAAATATTTTAAAAAATAATTGGTTATGAACCTATCCTTAGATATACATGGATGGGCCAACCAAAGTTGGGCTTGTGTACAGTCTATGTGGATTCTAGTATCCACTAAGGAATTATGGTAATTCATCGAATTGGAGGTAGAGGCTACCAATTCGAATAAAATATTGGAAGAAACCTTTTGATTAAAGTTCAAATCTTTAGGTTTACTGAATCAATTACAAATTTGGTTTTGGTTTTCCTTTGTGCAGACATGGCCACTTCTTTATCGCTTCGATCATTGTTGGATAATGATAAATTGATGGGATCCAACTTCGATAGCTGGTACCGAAAGTTGAAGATTGTCTTGGAGCATGAACGGATCCTATATGTACTGACGGATCTTGCACCTGAGGAGCCAGCTGTCAATGCACGTGGAACAGTTAGAGAAACTTATCAAAAGTGGCTCAGTGATTGAACCATAGTGCACTGTATTATGCTGGTTGCGATGAGTGACGAGTTCAGTCTTAAGTTTGAGATAGCTCAGCCAAACGAAATGCTCCAAATATTGGAGGATTTTTTTAGCACACCCGATGACATTGACAGGCACAAGACTAGTTATGCCATCTTCAATGCTAGAATTCGGGATGATGCCTCTGTCATTGATCATGTATTATACATGATCGAGCTGATAGAGCACTTGAGCAAGCTTGGCTCTCCCTTGCACAAACATACATGATCGAGCTGATAGAGCACTTGAGCAAGCTTGGCTCTCTCTTGCACAAACAACTTAGAAAAGATGCAATACTAAACTCGCTGCCTAAGTCTTATCTCCCATTCCTTACATATTATAGAATGTCAAAGTCTGAAGTAGACTACCATGGGTTACTGGGGTTACTTCAAAACTTTGAGATGGATCACCAACTCCATAAGGAGTCGGTGAACTTAGTGAAAGGTTCATCTTCTCGTTCTCGATCCTTTGGGAAAGGAAAGAAGAACAAGAAGAAGAAAGCTAAGAAGGTGCATGTTCATGCTAGGACACCTATGTAGGCTCAAACCCCAAAGACCAAGCCCGATATGAGTCAAGCTGAATGCTTCTTTTGTAAGAAGTGGGGCCACTAGAAGAGGAACTGTCCTTAGTACATTACCTTTCTGAATCTGAATAGGCAGAGAAAGAAGCAAGCTATTGCTGGACAAGGTATTTGTATGATAATTTCTTACAATTTCTATATTTATGATATTACTGATTGGGTATTGGATGCCGGTAGCTCTTACTATATTTGTAATTCATTGTAGGGGTTGTAGGTCAGTAGAAGATTCGAGCAAGGTGAGAGATTTCTGAACGTTGGAGATGGAAGACCAGTTTCAGTTCTAGTTTTAGAAATTTTGAAACTTATATTTGAATCTCATACCGTTGTTCTTAGTGATTATCATTTCTGCCCTTATTTCTTTTTAAATATCATTTCTATAGTCCTTTTGGCCATGAATAATTATGAAATTTTAATAAAGAAACAAGTTTGTAATGTCATTATGAATGGTGTTACTACTTTCTATGGGTAATTGAATAATGGTGTATATATGTTATCACAATCTATTAATGTAGTTTATTCTACTAGCAAGTATCCTAGATTAGATAGTGTATCAGATATCTACTTATGGCAATATAGGCTAGGTCATATAAACAAGAATAGGATAAACGGATTGACTCAGGTGGGAATCCTTGAAGTTAATGATTGTGATTCACTTTCAACCTGTGAGTTCTATCTTTTTGGTAAAATGACCAAGTCACCTTTCACTGAAAAAGGTGAGAGAGCCAATGAGCTCTTGGGTTTGGTACATACTGATGTATGTGGACCAATGAGCCTAAATACCAGAGGTGGATATGTCTACTTCATCACTTTCATAGATGATCTATCTAGATATGGATATGTCTATCTGATGAAACATAAGTCAGATTCTTTTGAAATGTTCAAACGATTCCAAAGTAAAGTAGAAAAATAAACTGAAAAGAGTATTAAAACTCTTCGATCTGACCGAGGAGGAGAATACCTTTCTGGTGAGTTTCTCACATATCTAGAAGAGAATGAAATTCTCTCCTAATGGATTTCTCCTCGAACACCACAGCATAATGGTGTGTTTGAAAGGAGGAATCAGACTTTGTTAGACATGATCCGATCAATGATGGGATTTGCCAGCTTGCTGATATCCTTCTGGGGATATGCACTCGAATCGGCTTGTTATTTGTTAAATATGGTTCCAAGTAAGTCTGTAGTTAGAATCCCATATGAGATCTGGATAGGACGTAAGCCAGCACTTTCACACCTTAGGATTTGGGGGTGTCCAACTTATGTCAAATGGTTAGTTACAGACAAACTTGAACCTAGGTCTGACAAGTGTACATTCATAAGGTACCCAAAAGAGACTAAAGGATACTATTTCTACCATGCTGATGAACAAAAGGTATTCGTCAGCCTTAGGACAACCTTTTTGGAAAAAAAGTTTCTTGATGAAGGGACTATTACCTCTAAGGTTGAACTTGATGAAGTTCAATTGGTAGAAAGTCCAACGTAGAATGTTGAACCTAAGTCAGATTTGATCAGATCAGATTCGAAGCCTAGTAAACCCGCACCATTAAGGCAATTCAGTAGAGTACCCCACCATCAGATAGATACTATGGATTCTTGGTCCAGGATGGTGATTCCATCAAACTCGATGAGAACGATGAGAACCTAATCACTTACATGGATGTGATGCAGAGATCCGACTCAGAGAAATGGCTAAAAGCCATGAGATCTGAAATAAATTTCATGAAGGTCAATGATGTATGGATATTAGTTGACCCACCTGAAGGGGTTAAACCCATTGGATGTAAATGGGTCTTCAAAAGGAAGAGGGGAATAGATGGAAAGATGGAGACCTATAAAGCCCATTTGGTTGCCAAGGGGTATCGTCAACATTATGGTATTGACTATAATGAGATATTCTTCTCTATGGCGATGCTCAAGTACATTTGGATCATGCTTGCCATTACTGCTCATTTGGACTATGAGATCTGGTAGATGGATGTGAAGACAACTTTTCTAAATGGAGAGCTGACCGAAGAGGTGTATATGATACAACTTGAAGGATTCATATCCATAGATGAGTCCAAGAAGTGCAAGTTTTAGAGATCCATTTATGGATTGAAGCAGGCATCTCAAAATTGGAACATGCATTTTGATTAAGTGATCAAAACATATGGCTTCGTTTAGAATAGAGAAGAATCCTGCATTTATAAATGGACAAATGGTCCAGTAGTGGTATTCCTTATTTTGTACATGGATGATATTCTCTTAATCAAGAATGACATCCCCGCACTAGAAGAAATAAAAGTTTGGTTGTCAACACAGTTCTCCACGAAGAACTTGGGTGAAGCATCCTACATCCTAGGGATGAAGATCTATAGGTATAGATCTAAAAGGATGCTTGGTATGTCCCAATCCATGTACATAGAAACTATGCTGAAGAGGTTCAGCATGGAGAATTTCAAAAAGAACTTTCTTCTGATAGGCTAAGGAATTTCTCTCTCTAAGAAGAATTGTTCGATAACTCCTGAAGAGAGAGAGCACGAGTAGAATTTCATATGCTTCGACAGTGGGGTCTATTATGTATGCAATGGCATGTACGTGACCAGACATGGCATTCTCACTAGGAGTAGTGAGTAGATTCCAATCTGACCCTAGAGAAAATCACTGGAAGGTGGTTAAAACCATCCTTAAGTATTTGAGAAATTTTAAGGATCAATGGTTGGTTTATGATGAGTCAGATCTGAAGCTTATGGGATTTACAGACTTCAGCTTTCAATCTGATCATGTTGACAGTAAAAGTGTGTCAAGATATATCTTTACTCTAAATGATGGAGACATCTACTATAAAAATTCTAAGTAGCATATCGTGGCTGACTCTGTTTGTGAAGTAGAGTACATGGAAGCATTAGATGCAGCAAAGAAAGCTGTGTGGCTAAGAAAGTTCATCATCGAGCTTGAAGTAGCACCTCCATTGATGGTCCAGTCCTGCTCTACTGTGACAGCATTGGCACCATAGCTCAAGCAAAGGAACCGAAGGCACACCAGCAAATAAAGCACATTTTGCGCCACTTCCATTTGGTTTGTGAGATCATGGATCATGGTGACGTCGACCTTCAGAAAATCGATAGAAAGAAGAACCTAGCCGACCCCTTCACTAAAGCTCTGACAATCAAGGAGTTCTACAATCATAAGTCGAAGATGGTTATTAGATACTGTGCTGAGTGGCTTTAGGACATGTGAAAGTTGTTGGAAATTGAGTTCCAAAGCCAATCATCAGTCTGTTGATGGTTAAGATATTGTAATTGATTTATTAATTAATAAAAATATTTTGGCATCTTTTTTCATCATAAGTTTACATCTTCTAATGAACTCCATTGTTTTGATGAAGTCCTTAGGACTATTTAGTTTCGATAAAGAGAGGATTTATCGATTAGTCCTTAAATTTGTTCACGACCAAATGATAGGCTGTTAATTAGGATGACAGTGTCTATCGAGCATAGATCACTATATGCCATATAGGTTGGTTATCCTCTTAACCAAGGTGTGTGGAGATACTGGTATGGCATACAGATGAGATGTATGGATACATCGTCATTGAACATGACCAACTCTAGAGCATTCTACTGTCAAGAATGTCGCTTATGGGATATAAGTATAAGTATCCCTTAGACCTTAGATCACCTTAGTGACTTGCAAGCAACTCACCGTGCTTTGGTATCAGACTAACTAAATTTTTAATTCAGCAATGAAAGGCTTTTGGGCACAGTCAAGTACTTATGAAGTCGGAGTGTGATCAAGATGGAATTGACCACTCTAAGAGTTGGAGAAGAATGTATCACTATATTTCAATATAGCAAAACCTTAGCCAGGGTAATCCATCAGATGAATTTGATATTTTGAAATACAATGTGGACAACCTGATCAGAGTTGATAGTTGAACTCTGATGTGTCCTACAAGCATTGTGGTTAAGAGAATGAATTATATAAAAACTATATCCGTATGGATTCTAAGGATGGTGTTCTACACCTTCGACCTATCCGGCCATCGGGTATCATTGCTAGATGGTCACTTCGATTGATATAAAAATTTATTCCTATACTATCAGCTTAGATTTGAACCTATGAGGTCATACACATTAGAGCTTGTGATCTGATTGGATGGTTGATCAACGATAAAGAATCATTCTAGGGTTAAACAATCAATACGATTGGTGTTTAACCTAGTGCAAGTGTTATAGGAGGATCGATTAGCAATTAGATTACTAATTGGCTTAATTTGATTAAGCCAATAAGATTAGATTAAATTTAATTAAATATAATTTAATTATATTTAGTTTGAACTTGATTGGATCAAGTCCAATTAGTTTATTGGATAAGCCAAGTGCAAGGAAGAACTAGTCCTAGTCTAACTAGGACTCGGATTAATCAAATTTTATAATTTGATTAGAAAATAAATTAGAATTAAATCTGATTTAATTTAATTTAATTAAGTTTTTAAATAGGTTAGGATCTTATTTAATTGACTTGGTTTAATCTTAATTTTATTTGGTTAAAAGATCTTATTTGACCAAGTCAAAATAGGAGTCCTAGTGTGACTAGGACTCCCTATCTCCTTGCACCATCTTGGTCCCAACGCCCTCCATACCTATTTTTTAGATAGTTTTCCTAAAAAATCCCTTTCTCCTTGATTTTCATGCCTCCTCTCTCTCTCCAAGTCATATTTGGAAGTTAGGTGGAAGACCAAGTCAAAGGAGGAATTGGTTTTGCTTAGGATTCTATGAGATAGAATTCTTGTTGATCAAAACATCTTTCCTTAAGTGCCACCCCCTCTTTTAATTAATTCTTCTCTTATTCTATGAAAATAATTTTTTTTTTGTGCGCCCTCTCTTGCTGGTCCATGCCAAAAATTATGGAGGAGGCACCCAAGAGTTGGGCACCCCAACAACTTTCCATGTTTGGATATTCCTAGTCTAGGAATTTGATCTAACTTGGACTCTTCTTTTTTCCTATTTATTGAATGAATTTTATTCAAATTTTTTCATAAAATATAGATCTTTGGGAGAGGTTTGGAGTGTAGAAAAATTAGAGGAAGAGGGTCCATGGGCATGGGGGTTCCATAGGCACCGAATTAGGTGTCTAGGTGAGAAAAAAGAGAAGAAGAAGAGGGTCTTCTTCTAAGGCTATTTTATTTTTAATCTCTCCTCCTTTCTTTTGAGTTTTTTTGAGAGAGTCTTAGATCAACAAACTCTCATCTTCCTTATCATATTTTGGAGAGTCCAAATTTTGAAGAAGGGAGCATCGGATCGACCATTAAAGAAGGATTAGCACAGTACTAGCATGCTATGCTGATTTCCTGCATCGAACTTCAGATTAGAGATCGTAGGCTCGTATGGATGACTACTAGAGGTCGGACACATGTGCAGCTCATGACTTCATCCTCAAGTTTGGATCAATAAGTTAGAACATCTAAACTTGCTTAGATAATAGATCTGATCTATATACTTCATACCTGCATTTGATGTAGTATAGATCTTGGTTGATTTGATCAACCTCTTTTCTTTCTTATTTAATTTTAATTTTTGATTTAATATCATATCTTGATCATGTAATAGATCTGAGATCTAGGTGTTTATATGGTTATTTAAATTAATTTTAGATTTATTTAAGTCTTTTGCTATAAGATTTGGAAAAAGTTTTAAGATCTATCTGTGAAATCCTAGATCTGGTTCCTTCAGAAATATGCAGATGTAGCACTATCAAGGAGCAGAGATATAGATGCTAGATTCACTATTGACTAGATCAGGAGGATCATTGACCAGTTGATTTAGTCAATTATCGATATCCTATCTCAGAGGATTATGGGTCTTTTATCTCAGCAGATAGCCAGTACCACTTAGGGGAGAGTACTCACTTCATCCCATTTTTTGATTAGTCTATAATTCCACATGTATCTACTATCTTTTAGTTGCTTACTGCTCAGTCTACACATCTTGAGGATCTTGAGGGATGTATTTTGAGATTAATAGACAGAGTTTTAGATTTGCAGAAGTAGGTTTTGGATCTAGCTCATCCCTAGATGAGAGAGGATATTTCAGAGATATCAGATCTTGTTGCTGAGGTAGCCAAACTCCGAGGTGCTCTGGAGGGTAATTTTGACTTTCTAAGGAAAGAGTTTAGAGAATCCAGTAAGACTATATCTATTCAGATTGGTGCCATCACTCAGTCCATGTCGAGAGCACTGGATCATTTAGACACTATCAGGATTGCTCTTCTTGCTCAACCCACTTCCTCTCAGCCTCCTAAGTCATCTCATCCAGCTGCTCGAGCTTGCACCTATGCTCATGGTCGAGGCAGATGTGGTCGAGGACATCCTCCTGGATTTGATCCTATCATACCCCATCACATCTCTGATTTCTCATCTGATTTAGATACTTCCAACCATGATCTCTACTAGATTTAGTTTAGTCATTTTTGTATTAGGTTATGATCTAGTATCTCTTAGTTATTTTTATGAGTTGTTGATCAAGTCATACTAGGTTATATTTTTTTTGGATCAAACTTATGGCATTGGTACTATTGGCTGTTTGGATCATGGATAGTTGTATCCATAAATTTTATATGTTTTAATGGTCTAATTCTCATGAATACTTTTGATACCTGTATATTTTGTATGTTTAGCACTTATATATTTTGATGACTTGATGTTATGATAATCATTTGGATGTAAATATGTGATGATGTCATTTGAATGATGTGAAATGAAATCTTTGTAAATTGGCTAAATTTCATTATGATCATTATGTTGTAAATTGAAAGTTTTGTTATAAACTCTTGTTCTAACAGAAAAATATATGGAATAACTTAAGGGGGAGGCTTTTTTATTTTTGAATTTTAAAATTCTTTAAGATCTCACGTGATGATGTCAAAAAGAGGGAGTAGAGTAAATAAAATTGGGCTATAAACAAAATTAAAGTAAAATTGATAAAAAAAATAAAATAGAAGTAAAATTGACAAAAGAAATAAGTAAGTCAAATACTTTTGTAAATCATTTAAATGTCTAACTATAAGTAATCATCAAACTACTCTTGATGCCATATTGGTCAAATAATTGAATATAATATCCTAGTATGTGATGTAGCATGTTTCTTTAAAAATTTTGAAATCCTCGATCAATGCTTCTACATGCTTTATTGTTGCTTATGCTTAAATATTTTATCATCATCAAAAAGGGGGAGATTGTTGCTCCAAGAATTGATTTTGATGATCACAAAGCATTTGAGGGGACTACTAATGAAATTGGATTGAAAAAAAACTTTTTATATTTCAGGAGCAAAATCATAATTTTATCAAATTTTGATTTGAGAGCCTCAAGAGCAAGTATTGAAAATTTCTAATCCTTTGGAGGCAGTCCCATGATTTTTGGATGCTTATTTTGGAAGAAAATCAAGTTTGAAACGAAAGGATCGACCCCTAGGTCATCCCCTGCTAAAAAAGATGGTTTGGCATGCTGTCTCTATGCTAAGGGTCGACCCCAGGGTCAACCTCTATTGTTTCGAAGGCTAAAAATATAGAATGACTATTTTTCTAATTTTTATCTTCGAGGTCGACCTCGAGGTCCACCTCTGTGCCATGAGTTGACCCATGAGTCAACCCCTGTGCCATGAGTCAACCCATGAGTTGACCCCTATAAAGAAAATTTTTCTACAATGACTAGTTTTTTCTTATATTGGCAGGTTTTAATAATTTCTTTAATATCTCCAATGGCTATAAATCTTGCCCAAGATTCTCTTCTCCACCTATTAAAGATTTAAAAGGCTTTAAATAGGAAAAAACATAAGAGATTGGTGTGATTCAATTTCAACCCTAAGCAAAAGTCATTTTCAAACAAAGAAGCCTTCATTTCAAGTTCACCTACCTCTCAAGAGCTTTTTCAAATCTCCAACAACCTTGAGAAAAATTAGAAAAGCTTCCTCCATTATTGTGAAAAGCGTTATTAAGGTTTTATTTGCTCACAAAGGGAGCTAAACTTGTATTTGATTGTCATTAAATCTTTTACTCTGCTTTACTATTTTGATTCAAGTTTTGGAGAGGTTCCAAAATTTGGAAAGGTTGATCCTAGCCTTGAATAGGATTGTATTGGATTGGCTTGTACCCAAAAAATAAGTATTCTAGCTTGGGATAGCTAGGGTTGGAGGTTTCCAATGGTATTTTTAGTTTGAATATGGTTAGTGAATTTTAATTTCTAAGTAGGAGTTTAGAGAGTAGATGTAGGTGCAAGGAAAGCACCGAACCACTATAAATCTTGCTTATTTGTGGTATGCTCGCTATCTTTCTTTCTTTGGTTTGTTAAATTCTTGCTCTCTAATCTTTTATATTTTTTCTCTAACCTAAATCACTTCACACATACATCTTGCATATCATTATTCAATCTTGATATCTTTAAATTAGCTTTAAAATTTTAAAAACCCAATTCACCCTCGCCCCCCCCTCTTTGGGTTGCATAGCTGGACAACACATTTGCAAGAAAGAATAATTCCTTATTTGACTAGGACTTGGGTGCACCTAATTGACTTAGAATTTAAATTAGATTTAAATTTTAATTTAATATGATAATTAGACTCCTAGTTGGACTAGAATTATTCTTAATTAGGTTGCATTTAATCTAATTTAAATGAGATTTAAATTTGGTTCAAATCTATTTTGACCTAGTCAAATAAGAGGAGTCCCAGTTGGACTGGGACTCTCTATCTTTCTCTTGCAGCTAAGAGCCCATGCCCACCTTTATTTAATTCCAAATTTTTTCTATGTTTTTCCATGCCTAATATGCTTCTCCACACCCTATAATTCAGAAGTTTGGGAGTTTGTTTTGACTTGGTCAAAAGCAAGAAGTAGTTAGGATTAGTTTCCTTTTAGAAGAGTCCCCTTTGACCAAAACTCTCCCCTCCTCTTGTGCGCCAACCTAACCCATGCCATATTTATTTTCTCTGCCCTTCTCCCCAGATTTTGTGCCATTGATTTACTTCTTCTCATGCTAAAAAGGATGGGAGGGGCGTCCAAGAGTTGGACGCCCATGAGACTCCTTGCAATTCTAGTACTTTGACCTAGTCTTGGGGTTTTAGTTGTGATGCCTCCTATTTGATAGGAAGATGGCATGAAATCACCTAGTATTCCATGGTAAAAAGAGATCAAAAAAGGGAGAAAACATGGGTGTTTGGGGTGCCAAGACTCTTGGAGGAGATCCTTTCTTTTGGACATCAAACATTGATGTCTCGATGAAGACAAGGTAAGAGAAAGATCATCTTCTCTTGTATTCTTTTTTAGTTTTCTCTCTTCCTATTGCTTATGTGATCTTTTATATGATAAAAATTTGAGAGAGAGAAAATGAGATGGGATGGGGATTCGTGCTTCAAGGCATTGAAGCATAATGATCATCTTTGGACATGATCTGATCATGTCCTGATGCGAGAAGGTCTTCTCTTAGGGTTTCCTTAAGAGCCCTTCTTCTTCATTTTCTTGTGAGATTTTTATGAGAAAAATCTGAGGGTGTGAGATTTAGAAAAATAAGAAAAAGTCTAGAGGAGAAGGTCTCCTCTGATCCTAGCATAGAGATATTTTCGAGACATTGACTGTGGATGTCATGAAAGAGAAGATTCATCTTCTCTTAGGATTTATTTTTTCTTATTTTATTTTTTGATTTATGAGAGATCCAAGGATTGGATTCTTTTCTTAATCCTTCTCATGTTCTTCATCTCTTAGAGTATCCAAGAGATCTAAAGAATATGTATTTGATTAACCATCAGGAGAAATCTGCAAAAAGCTAGCACTTTCGGTGGATCTTTATTCGACAAACCTTTGATCTGTGTTGCGGGTTCGTGTGGATCACCTATAGAGGTTGGATGCATGTGTGGCTCTAAAAGCAATAGCAAAAATCAACTGCGAAGTTCTCGACCCATACAAAGGTAAGAGATCTGATCTCTTGGTAATCTAAATATGATTTAGGATTAGATCTAGAATTATTTTAGATCTAGGTATTGATTTGATCAATATCAATTATGATTAATTTATTTTTAGATTTATATTTACATCATGACATGTTATAGATCTTTGATGTAGGATTTTATAATTTGATTACATGCATATTATAGATTAAATTATTTAATCTATATCTTTCATTGCTTTAATTTTGAAAAAGTTTTGAAATCTATGCATAAAATCCTGTATATTTTCCAACAGCCATATGGGTCTAAACCCAAAGTAGAAGGACTCTATGTCCTTCTGCAAGCCATATATATGCCAACATATGAGAGAATGCATGGACTCTCCTTGATTGGCATGAATAAGGCTAAGAGGTACCCAATGCTAGCTGCCTCGAAGTGGTTCAATCCAACTTATGTCCAACATAAAATTGATTAGCCAAATAGCTATGATTTGAACTAAAAATTGAAACTAAACTCAAATCCGATTCGAATAGGAGCTAGGATTTGCAACACGTGCTAGCTGTAGGAAAAACTAGGGTTTACATGCATCTATTTTGAAACTTTTTCAAAATTAAATGTAGGAAATCATTAGATTAATTATATTAATCTACAAAATATGTAAAAAACCACTAGATCTAGATCTTATGATATAAAATATGCATGCATTAAGTCTAAAAATTAAATAAACAACTAGAGAGGTATTGATCACATCAACATTGATCAAGATATAGATCTAATGTAGAGAGTTATAGAGATTGTATCCCTATACCTATTCATGGATCGAGAACATTGCTTGCTGTTCTGAGGCTGAGTTTGTGTTGATCCTAAAAATTGATTTTGATAAGTAATAAAATATTTGAGTATATATTTGAACTAATAAAGTTGTTGAAATCATGTTTTAGGATGTATTTTAAAGTACCAAATAAAACTTTCATATAAATGCAATTGAAAATTGATAAAGAAGATTTGGAGGCTTTTGAAGCATAAATCACACGTGAAATAAGGTTTGTAAAGGATATCCCTAAAAGGAAAACCTTTGGACAAACTAAAATTTTTTAGCTTAAGAAGCCCATGAGTCGACTCATGGTTTGACTCATTGTTCAGCTTGAGCTAATATGTAGACTAGCATGCAGAAGTTTTAGAAGGAATAGTCTTGAGTGGAGGCTCGAGTCGACTCTAGGTTCTTGAGTCGAAGTCTCAATGAAAATCCAAAGAATAGTGATTTTGGGGCAAGGTCTCGAGCAGAGGCTCGAGTCGAATCAAGGTTCTCGAGTCGAATTCTCAATGAAAATCTAAAGAATAGTGATTTTAGGGCAAAGTCTTAAGCAGAGGCTTGAGTTGACTTGAGGTTCTCGAGTCGAAGTCTTAGGAGAAATATAGAAGATGATAATTTTGAAGCAAAGTTCGGTACAATCTCGAGCAGAGCTTGAGTCAACTCAAAATCCATGAGCTAAAGTCTCAATAAAATACAAAAAGATTGATCTTCATATAGAAACTCTCAAGCTGAGGAATGAGCGGAGCAAATGGCTTCGAGCTGATGCTCAAGTCGACTTGAGGTTTGACTCGAGCTTCAATAGCTAGTTTCTACAGACTATCCAGAATTATGTAGATTGGGTTCAATTGGTCATTTTTGCTTCTCCAATGGTCAAATATGGTTCTCTAGCCTTCCAAACATAGAAAATTACCTACAAAACATTTGGAGGAAGTGACATGAATATAAGATCATTGAAAGGAACCAAAAAGTTAAGAGAAAGAGTAAAAGAGTCCTGAAAAGAGAGCATTCCACTCCCTACTCTAAGAAACATCAAATCAAGTGATTCCATTTTGCAAGAAGACAAGCTCAAATAGTTCAAAATCCTTCCTCCAAGAAGACTCCAAAAAGCTTCATCGACTTATTTGCTCATTAAAAGAGCTTTTTGTTCATTTTTTGTTGTTCAACTTTCCTCTTTCTTGTAACTTAGCTTCAATAGAGTTTTGAAGCTAAGGAGAAAGCTTATCCAAGCTTAAAAATTGGATTGTAAGCCAAGGGTTGGCTTAGGGGTTGGTTGTGGTTGGTGAGCCAATATAAAAATCAACTAGATTTTGGATAGTGAGCCTTGAAAAATTATCCGACTGTAATCTTGGAGAGATTATAGTGAAATTTTCAAGTGGGCCTTGGGGAGTGGACGTAGGTGCAAGGAGCACCAAATCACTATAAATTTTTTAGTATTTATGATTGTCTTATTTACTTCATTCTATTGCATTTATATTTCTGCATTTCTGCATACTTAGAACTAAAGTATATACCATCACATCACTTATTTTTGAAAATAGCACCTAACTTGTTTTAAGTTTTGAAAAATCCAATTCACCCCTGCCCCCTCTTGGGTTATCTTGCTGTTTAATAATTTGTTGCTTCAAGTTGCATAGGTGTTCGGCCTCTATGATTTGTCCACACAAAGCTTTAATCTCGATCAAAAGTTCAGTGATCGAAAATCTACGCAGTGTACTAGCACTTTGCAAATCCTTCCTTGATGGTTGATCTCAAATCTTCTTCAAATTTCTTGGACCTTCCAAGGATCAAAGACTCAAAGGAGGATTAGAGAGAGGTCTTCTTCTTCATAAAACACTCTAAAGCATATGGAGGAAGAATAATAAAAAACCTTAGAGAAGAAACCCTTCTCTTTTCTTTTCTCTCTCGATAGGACACCCAACACTTTGTCCTAATAGAACCCCATGCCCAAGACTCCTCTACACCCAAAAGCCCCACATCCAAACCATTATTTCTTAGGAAATAATTTAGAGAAATTTCATTTCCAAAGTCCTCTTAAATAGAGAGATACAAAAGAATCCTTGTTTAGGTCAAATACCTAGAAAGGCATGTCCAAAGGGGGCAATTATGGGGGTACCCAACTCTTGGGTGCCTCCTACTTTTCCTGGGCGTGTCATATCTTGAATGCATGCTGAAATCCCTTCTTTTCCTGTGCCAAAATCAGATCAAATCTGATTGAGGGTTGGTGCCAACAGTTGATAGGGTTGGTGATATGTCAAACTCTATCCAATAGAGTCCTAGGTGAAAATAATTTATTTGTTTTGACCTGGTCCACAACCAATTTCCAAATAAAAAGCGAGGAGGCATAAGGGGTGGCATGAGCTTCTCTAGACATGAGGAATATCATGCAAAAACAAAGAAGAGGGCATAGGCAAGGGTGAGGTGGCACAAGGAGAGAGAATCCCAATCAAACTGGTTCTCTAGTTTTCTATGGTCAAACCTAGATTTCAAACCCAATTAAATTAAAATTGATACAACCAAATTTAGGATGATCCTAGTCCAACTAGGAGCCCATTTGAATCAGTTTAAATCATATTTAATTTTAATTTAAATTTTAATTAAATTAAAAATTAGATGCATACAAGTCCTAATTTAATAGAAAATTATTCTTTCTTGCAATTGGCTTATCCTACAAGCCAATTAGACTTGATCTAATCACATCCAAACCAAACATAATTAAATCTTATTCAATTAGACTCGATCTCAACCCTTATGCTCAATCAGATTGAGCCAATTAGCAATCCAATTGCTAATTAGTTCTCTTGCAATACTTGTACTAGGTCAAACATCAATCGTATTGACTGTTTGATCCTATAACGATTCTCAATCATTGATCAACCATCCAACTAGATTGAAACCTCTAATGTGTGTGATCCCATAGGTTCGAACATAAGTTAGTAGCATAGAAATAAATTTTTATACTAATCGAAGTGACCATTTAGCAATGGTACCTAACTGTCGGATAGGTCGAATGTATAAAGCAACATTCTAGAGTCCATGTGGATATGGTTTCCATATAATTCATCTTCTTGACCATGAATGCTTAGAGGATGACTTAGGATTTAACTATCAACCCTGAATAAATCATCCATATTATATTTTAAAATACCAAATCCATCATATGGATTATCTTAGCCAAGATCTTGCTAAATTAAAATACAGTGATGCATTATCTCCAAACTCTTGAAGCGGTCAATCCCATCTTGATTATTCACCGACTTCACAAGTACTTGACTATGCCTAAAAATCTTTCATCATTGAATTAAAAATTTAGATAGTCTGGCACCAAAGCAAAGTAAGTTGCTTGCAAGTTACCATGGTGATCTCAGGTCAGAGGGATACTTATATCCGTATTCCATTGGAGCAATTCTTAATAGCAGAATGCTTCAGAGTTGATCATGTTTAGTGATGATGTATCTCTATATCTCACTTGTATGCCATACTAATGTCTCCATACTCCTTGGTTAAGAGGACAACCAATCTATGTGGCATACAATGATCTACACTCGATAAATATTATCATTCTAGGTAACAATGTATTATTTGATCGCGAATATTTTTAAGGACTAAATGATAAATCCTCTCTTTATCAATTTTAAATAGTTCTAAGAACTTCATCATAACACAAGCATTCATTACAAGATGTATATTTATGATGAAAAATGCTAAAATAAATATTTTATTCATTATAAATTATTTATATTTATAAGGTGAGCTCAATCATCAATAGATCGACGATTGGCTTTAGGACACATTTTCCAATACTAGTATATTCATCCTACAAATATGATCTAATCCAATTAGATCCTTGATTAATTTCTTTTTGTGTATGATCCATTCGATTCCACATCTAGCTAGCAGTAGGTTTAGGTGCAAGTTGACCTGATTCAATTAGAATCCAATTTAATCGATTTAGATTAAATCGAACTAACTCGATTCGAACAATTAGAATCTTTTCTAATTGATAATCAAATTAAACTTTTTAATTTAATCAAATCTATAAGATAAGATTGACATCTAGCAACGTATCATATCTACATAGAAGATATGAAATTTTGATAAAAATATAAAAAATATCCTTTAGTGGTAAGTTACTGTGCAATTCAACCCTGCTATCATCCTGCAATCCAAATATGAATTTGGATATGAAATAATGTCAAATTCAATTATCATATTCATTTCTCTCTCAATCTTATAATGATGATTTAATTAATAAAATATTAGAAATATTTTCTAATTTTCATTCTGCTTTGATCAAAGTCTTTCTGAATCATCATATGATTGAAGCAAGTAGGATGCGATCTCCTCTTACTAGAAGTGATCAATTCTATATTGACCTACTCACAACCTCCATACACAATCCATTATATCCAGAACATCCCGTACATGACTAAGTCATGAATGAGTATGAACCAAAATATGGTTTCATGTGCACAAGATTCTATGGTAGTCTCAAGTCTAAAGATCACTTGCACACTCTCACTTCGAGAACTATCTTTTGATATGCAAGGTTCCATAAGATATTTTCAAGTTGGATCAATTCAGTGAACTCATTCTCTAATGAGCATCCACATCTTTATATTAGTATTTCTACACAAGTGATTGTTAGATCAATCACCCTCTTCATGGAGCCTATATAAGATGTATCAGTCTTTTCAAAAATATTGATCTTCGACTCAATGTACCAATGACTAAAAATATTTTGATTAGGATTTTTAGGTTTTGGGTCTCACTAGCATGATCTCATCATAGCCATAAAATCATTGTCCTTATCTATACGGTTCATCATAATCTTAATAATGAATATAAGATGTAGTATATGATGAAGCAAAAAGCCTTTATTTATTAATTAAAATATCATATTCATGAGTAGGAAGATTAAAAGAAATCTCTTACAATATAAATTGCGATTGACTTATAGGGCATAACTCTATCAATATTCCACTTGCACTAAGGCCAATCATCCTTATATTTTAACCCCATACAATGGTGGCGATCGAACTGCTGCTATGATAAAGCTTTAGTGAAGGGGTCTGCTATAATATTCTTTATGTCTACTCGTTTAATGATCATAACAATCATTTAAATGAGGTAGAAGTGCCTTAGGATGTACTTAGGTTTAAAGTGAGACCTTAGTTCCCTTTTCTGAGAAATAGCCTAGTGTTAATAAAATAACATAGGATGTTTATTCTTTGGAACCTTACCCAATGCATTGATGAACGCTTCACTAGGTGGCTTCCTTAGCAATTTTACGTGCAGTAATGTATTTTGGCTCATTAACCAAGTCAGCTACACTCTATGAATTGAAACTCTTCCAACCTTACTGCTCCTCTAGTGCTTTCCAAGTACTTGAGAATATTTTTCATAGCTTTCCAATGATTCTTTACTGGATTAGCCTGAAATCTACTGACTTTGCCTAAGGCATTGGCAATATCAGGCTTGGTACATAGCATAGCATATATAATTGACCCTATTGCCAAAGTATAAGGAATAGAACTCATTCTATTCCTCTCTTTAGGTGTTTTGGGAGATATCTTGTTAGAGAGATGTATGCCTGAACTCATGGGTAAGTAACTTTCTTTACTTTCATCTATACTGAACCTTTTTCAGCACTAACTGTACCTAAATTGGGACAAGCCAAGCATTCTCTTAGATCTATCCCTATAGATCTTTATACCAAGTGTATAGGATGCTTCACCCAAGTCTTTCATGAAAAACTTTTTTGATAGCCATAACTTGATCGATTATAATATTGGGATATCATTCCCAATGAGATGTATGTTATCAACATAAAATACCAAAAAAACTATGGCACTCCCACTAGTCCTCTTATGCACACATGGTTCATCCATATTTTTGATAAAGCCAAATTCTTTGACGGTTACATCAAAATGGATATTCTAACTCCTCGAAGCCTGCTTTAATCCATAAATGGATTTGCTTAGCTTGTAATCCTGATTTGCTCTCCCATTAGAGACAAATCCTTCTGATTGGGACATGCAAACCTCTTTCTCAAGATAACCATTTAGGAAGGTGGTCTTCACATCCATTTGCTAGATTTCATAATCGTGGTATTCAGCTATAGCAAGCAAAATCTGAATAGATTTGAGCATAGCTACTAGTGAAAAAGTTTCATTATAGTCAATTCTTTTCTTTTGCTCAAAATCTTTTGTCACCAGTCTGGCCTGGTATGTTTCAACTTGGCCAACTGCTTCAATCCTTTTCTTATAGACCCATTTACATCCAATAGGATTTACAGGTTCTGGTGTATCAACCAAAGTCCATATTTGGTTGGAGTACATTGAGTCCATTTTGGATTTTATGGCTTCTAGTTATTTATTTGAGTCCCTACTCATACTAGCTTCCGAATAGATTAGAGGATCATCATTTTTAATCATCTGGGCTTCATTATTCTTCATAATGAACTTGTAGCTCAAAGGTGCATTTTGCACTCTTTCTGACCTTCAGAGAGGAGATGTGTGTTGTGATTGTATAGAAAAAACTAGATTTTCCACCGTAGGATCGATTTGATCTGATCAGATTTGTAGCAAAATTTCAAAAAATTTTTCTCTTTGATCTAATCAGATCTGAGATATTTCAGATCTGATTCTTATTATTTTAATAAATAAAATAAAATTAAAATTAAATTAAATCAAATTTAATTTACCTGATTTGGGTAATCCTATTATCCTGTTGATGATCCTGTGCAGCGGAAGGTTCTGGATCTAGCCACGCAAGCGCCTGGCCTCTACCGGTATCCACTCGGGCTGGATCTGGAGATCCTCTTTCTCTATTCATCTGATCTCCAAAAAATTAGATCTGGATCTGATCTGGAGGATCTTCAAAACTCCTTTTGAAGATCAGCAGTCGTCCTTTGCAGCAGTGCAGCCTTCTTGCTTTTGATCGCCTTTCTTTGGATCATCGCACCAAGATTTGTCCAAAACCTTTTGGACATGGAGAAGAGGGAGAGGACCAAAGGTAGATGGCATGGAGAAGGGGAGAGGTAGGCCTTTGGCATATGGAATTGTGATCTCAACAGCTTGCATAAGGTCTTTTATAAACCAACTCAAGAGTCCCTTGCAGGGTCTTTGACCAAGTCATAGACTGACTGTGATCCAACTTCCTCTTCTTCCCAACCAATCACAACCCTTTGTGAAATCAGATCTAAATCTGATTGGTGGGAATAGAGAGTCCCCTGGATTCCTCCTCCTTAAGAAGAGGGTGGTTAAGACCAGTCAAACTAATTCTTAGAAGAACTCTTTGGAATCCAAAAAGGAGATGGAGTCCTTGTCCAACAAGGACTCCTAGGCGCCTCCCAACTTGGGCACACGCCTAGGGTGGCGTGCGCCCTCCTCCTTGCCAGGTTCTGGCAGGGGGACAGGCCCCCACCAGCTCTCCAATAGGTGCATGACATGTGGTCAAAAGTCAAAGTGTCAATGGTCAACGTTTGACCAGTCAAAGGTAGACTTTTGACCAAAGTCAAAGAACAAGAAATGGCAGGTGACCAAAAATGGCAGGTAATGTCTTACAAAATAAGACAACCTTTTCTGACTTGGACAACCTCCAGTCAGACCATATGAAGGCCTCTGATTGAGCACAAACTCCTTTGGCTCAGACAGGACAACTTATTTATGATAGCAAAAGAAGAACGTTAGGTTCAATCGAGTGCTAGCACGATTTCCTTGAACCTAATTGAATCTCATTCAGATCAATTGAACTAGATCAGTTCAATTGATGATCACCAGATTCAAACCCTTGTTTGTGTGACCCAGTTAGGTTCAGTTCTGTATGGTAATGGGATATGTCATGATCTCTATCATCGACATCATCGAAACTCCTTTCGATGGATCAGAACTCTTCTGATTCGAACAGCTAGAATGATCGATCATCTAAATCATTCTAATTGCTCCCAAAATCCACCAGTGACACCTAGCAGTATATGGTGGCAACCCATCAGAGCTGAATGCGAACCTCTTGGTGCAGCTACCTGTGTGATTAAGTTCTTCTATCTTGAGCCCCGATCAGATTAGGGTTAAGGTGAACTCGTCAAACCCTAGTCTCTGTCATATGATGTAATCATTCGATTCGAGTCCAATGTGAAAATCTAAATAGAAACTCTTTCTATTATTTCACTCTGCCATGGCCATGGGCTTCTGGACTTGATTCTCATGATTATCATAGGGCTGCTCCTCTACCACCGAGGTAGATAGATTCCATCTTGATGCCATCCAGTTCCTACAATGAACATGCTATAGCCAACATACACCTCAGGGTTCCATATGGCTAGGAGACCGAGTAATGGTGTAGTCAAACTATAACACCCTCAAGGTGAACTGCCGATGCACCTCAGGTCAAAGAACCAGACACACTACTGCAGCATCGAGTCAGTCATTGACGAGAAGGTAGACTCCCTAATGACTACTCGAGGTGGTCACGCTCAGTGCCCTCGTTCTCTAACGAGTACCTGTACTCTCGCTCCGGTGTCTCCACACCGTAGACTCAAGACTCATCTACTAAAGAGAAGCGATTGTACACCAACCTTCCGGATCAATCACCATCCTCGTGATGATCCTATGGTCGGGAGCAATTTTATGAGTTAATAATGATTATTCATGTCTTAAATTTTCAACTCTTGAAAATATGAATTATCATTACCATTAACTCAAAGGATGTATCACAGACACTAAATACACATATGTGATAGAAAATAACCCATTTTTTTATTGATTTTAGTCAAAATTATAATTTTGCCCCTAGAAGTGTATTACAAGTGTCAGCCAATTCTGGCTTCTAGGGCACATATATCTAACAATCTCCCACTTGTCCTAAAGCCAATTGGCTACAAGTCTAAGTCCCATCTTCTCAAGGTGGGCTTCGAATCTTCTGCTGGCCCAACGGCTTTGTAAGTGGGTCTGCCACATTATCTGTGGAGTTCGACTCTCTTGACCTCGACGTAACCCTTCTCGAGGTAATCGCGGATGAGGTGGTATCGCCGCTCAATATGCTTGGATTTCTGGTGAGACCTCGGCTCCTTAGCAAGGGCTATGGCGCCATTGTTGTCGCAGTATAGAGGAATGGCATCTGATGGCATTACTCCAATTTCTGCAGCAAACTTCTTGTACCAGAATGCTTCCTTCGCAGCCTCTGATGCAGCGATATATTCTGCTTCCATGGTGGAATCTGCTATCATGTTTGCTTGGAACTCTTCCAGCTGACAGCACCACCATTGCACACAAACAGACTGCCAGATGTCGACTTTCGATCATCTATATCAGACATGAAATCTGAGTCTGTGTATCCCTGGACTTGGAGTTCTCCATTACCAAAGACCAACATCATATCCTTAGTTCTTCTCAAGTACTTAAGGATACATTTCACAGAAGTCCAGTGTTCTTCACCTGGATTTGACTGATATCTGCTTGTGACACTCACAGCATGGGCTATATCAGGTCGTGTACATAGCATGGCATACATGAGGCTCCCTATTGCAGAAGCATAAGGGATCTTGCTCATGCGTTCTATTTCCTCAGGTGTGCTAGGGCACATCTTCTTGGAAAGATGAATACCATGTCTGAAGGGTATTAATCCCCTCTTAGAGTTTTCCATACTAAACCTCTTTAGTACTTTCCTCTATGTACATCTTCTGTGAAAGTCCTAGCATCCTATTCGGTCTATCCCTATAGACCTTAATTCCTAGAATAAAGGATGCTTCACCTAGGTCTTTCATGGAGAATTCCTTGGACAACCACATTTTGACTGATCGTCAACATGGGAATATCATTCCCAATAAGGAGGATGTCATCCACGTACAATACGAGGAAGACAACAGCGCTCCCACTGACCTTTTTGAAAACACATGGTTCCTCTTCATTTTTGATGAAACCAAACTTTTTGATCACATCATTGAAACGAGTGTTCCAGCTCCGAGATGCTTGCTTAAGTCCATATATGGACCTTTGCAGCTTGCAAACCTTGTGATCAGTATCACTGGATGTGAAACCTAGCGGCTGTTCCATATAGATATCTTCCTCAAGATATCCATTTAAGGAATGCCGTTTTCACGTCCATTTGCCATATTTCATAATCGAAATAGGCTGCAACGGCAAGCAATGTGCGGATGGATTTTAGCATAGCCACTGGGGAAAAGGTATCCTGATAGTCAATGCCTTCGCGTTGACTATAACCTTTTGCCACTAGTCTAGCCTTGAATGTCTCCACATTCCCATCTGCACCAATCTTTCTCTTGAAGATCCATTTACACCCAATAGGTACTATACCTTCTGGTGGATCTACCAAGGTCCAGACTTGGTTTGAGTGCATCGAGTCAATTTCTGACTGCATTGCCTCTAGCCATTTCTCGGAGTCGATATCTGATATCGCCTCGTTGTAGGTTTTGGGATCATCACCATGAGCACCATTACCTACGAGGAACATTTTCTCTACTTCCTCTGAAATAATACCTAAGTATCTTCTCAGGGGGATGGAAAACTCTTTCCGATCTACGAGGTGGAGGAGGTAGTGTTCTTATTGGCTCAACCTGATTTGGTTCCAATTGGTCCTTAGCTCGTTCCTACTTGTGAGACTTTCTCATCAAGCTTGATCTATTTTCCAATGCCGCTATCTTGAATAAACTATTTTTCAAGAAAGATGGCATGTCGACTCACAATCACATTGTGGTCTTCTGGAATGTAGAAATAGTATCCTAATGACTCTTTAGGATATCCTATGAATCGAGCTCTAAAGGACCTAAACTCTAACTTGTCCGCTTGTTGTCTTTTGACATGAGCCGGACAACCCCAAATTCTGAGATGACTCAGACTTGGTTTCTTACCGTGCCATATCTCATACGGTGTGGTAGGAACGGTTTTAGAGGGAACCCTATTCAGTATATAGATTGAAGTTAACAATGAGTGTCCCCAAAGAAAATCAGGGAGGTCTGTGAAGCTCATCATGGATCGAACCATATCCAATAGAGTCCGATTTCTCCATTCTGAAACCCCGTTGAGTTGAGGTGTTCCTGGTGGAGTCCATTGAGAGACTATGCCATTTTCCTTTAGATAGTCTAGGAATTCCCGGCTAAGGTATTCACCTCCTCGATCTGATCGAAGAACCTTAATGGGTTTTCTCAGTTTGTTTTTCTACTTCATGTCTGAATTCTTTGAACTTTTCAAAAGCTTCAGACTTGTGTCTCATAAGATACACATACCCATACCTAGACAGATCATCGGTAAAGGTAATGAAGTAGACAAAATTGCCTCTAGCCGGCACATCAAATGGGCCGCACACATCAGTATGTACTAGGGCAAGGAGATCTGTGGCCCTTCTCCCCATGTCCAACAAAAGGGAGTTTAGTCATTTTGCCTTGAAGACAAGATTCACAAGTTGGATATGACTCGAAAGTCAATGGACTCAATAGCCCATTTTTCTCCAATTTGTTGATCCTATCTTCTGCTATATGACCTAATCTCAGGTGCCATAGATATCTGTCGTTTGGACTATCCCTAGGTCGTTTGGCATTCACGTTTTGCTCGATAGTTAGAATAGGTACATCAATATGTAGCTGATAAAGACCATTAATAAGGAAACCATTTGCAATTTTATTTCTTTCATAAAGAATGTTACAATGGTCCTTAAAGAAGGTGATCACATAACCTTCTTGTGCTAAGCATGAAACAGAAATCAAATTCCTGCTAGCTGCAGGCACAATAATAACAGTCTTTCAAAACTAAGTCTAAACCAGATGGTAATCGAAGAGGGTATGTTCCCACGGCTACTGCAGCAACTCTTGCTCCATTACCGACGATGCGTAGGATCATGTCTCCATCCCTCAGCCTCCTGCTATCCTCAAGACCCTGCATAGAAGTGCACAGATGAGCACTAGAACCAGAGTCAAGCACCCAACTGGATGCAGAAGAAACCGTAAGGTTAGACTCAATAACGAGCATACCTCCAGAAGGACCTTCCTTCTTGTTCTTCAGGGTGGCCAGGTAAGTAGGGCAGTTCCGCTTCCAATGGCCGTCGCTGTTGCAATGGAAACACTTTCCTTTGACATCGGCCTTCTTCTTCTTCTTCTTTGGCTTCTGCCTTCTTCTTCTTTGATCCTTCCACCTTTTGCTTTTTCACAGACTTCTTTTTCTTTCCATAAGACTTTCTTTTGGAAGAAGTCCGTTCCATAGCAAGAACTGAGCCTTTAGAACCTTTCATAGAAAGCTCAGCGGTAACCAGCATATTCATTAATTCGGCCAAGGAATTCTGAAGTTTATGCATGTGGTAATTCATGATGAATTGCCCATATGCATCAGTCAAGGATTGCAGAATAATATCGTTCTGCAGGTCCAAGTCCTAACTTCACACCGAGCTTCTCAAGCTCTTCCATGTCCTTGATCATTGTCAGACAGTGATCTTGGACTGACTGCCCATCACGCATCTTAGCCTTAAAAAGTCATTTCGTGACTTGATATTTGGCTGCGCGACTCTGTTCACCAAACATCTCCTGCAGGTGAGCCAACATTTGGCGAGCAGTCCCGATATCCTTCATGTTGGCGCTGGAGCTCATCAGACATCGAGCCCAACATGTAATATCTGGCCTTATTATCTTCGTCTATCCATTTTTCCAGAGACGCTCTCTGTTCAACAGATGGACGGGCTGGTAAGGTGGGAGGGTCCTGGTCCAAAACATGGGTTAACTTCTCAGAACCCAAAATAATTTTGTAGTTCCTGAGCCAATCTTTATAATTGGGTCCGGTCAGTCTATGTGTGTCCAGGATACGTGCCAATGGGTTGGACGCAGACATTTTTCCTGTAGAGAGTCAAAGATTCTAGTTAGATATACTGTAATTTTGACTTGACCAATTTATTTAGGGATTTTATTTTTAAACAAATTAGCTCCCACTATTTTCTCGGATCCCTACACTCCCTCTGTAGAGATGCAAAAATCTCCATGATTAATGATTTCTAGTGGGTGGTGCGGTCTCACCAACTGACTCATCACCTCACCTAACAGTTATTGGTGATGGGTTAGCCAATGAGTGAACAACTCTTGTTCAATGATTCTCTAATCATGGTGCACCCAAACTTGGTCTCTAATTCATGAATCTCACCGTATCCGAAATATTGATCCACTCCTTAGTTAAGTCAGACCCACCATTTGCATAGACTGGGTTCCTAATTGAGTCTCTCACCGTATCCAAAATATTGAGCCCAACTCATCCTCCAGCCCATAGCATCCAATGCCTAATAGACATGGTTGCATCTTCCCGGTGCAACTGAGCCACTGTATCCAGCCGAGAACAATCAACCCCGGGAAGGGCCCGCACATCTACAATGGTGGAAGACCTCAGACTTAATCTTTTCTTAGGGAGAATTGATTCAGGTCTCATTAAACTAGACTTGGCTTAGTCATAACAATTATGACTAACCTAGTGGCATGGGTTAGCTCGGATTATTGACCACCTCAGATCAGAACTGTGTCAACAGATATGGCCAGGTAAGTGAGACCGGTGGAAGGAATATGCCATTAACTCGTACAAGAATGCATTCAGGTCGAGTAGCTTCCAATTAAAAACCAGTCGGTCGTATGTGCCAAACTTACCTTAGACACCAAATTGTTGAGTCAGAACCAATTGGGTTAGCCTACAATCCAGACTCTAACCTCTGAGCCTAATTAGGTCTTGCTTGATCGTGACTCGATCTTGACCCAGACTTAATCCTATTAGGCTGGTCAATTTAAGCATTGTTGATCCCATCTAACCAACTCTTGATTCGGTTTGATCAACCGCTTAGACCTAATTGAGCTACCCAAGCCCGAACCCAGTATTATGAATATGTCTTAGATCTGAAATTCTCAATTTTAGACCTAATTAATATTCCATAAACTTAATTCTTAATTAAGTAGGGTTCATAAACAAAATATGCACAATAAATCCTAGGGTTTCAGGATCTAGGGTTTTGCAGAAAGTAAGTTTTGGGATTTCTGATTAAGGACGAACACGCAGCACCCCTACACATCATAAGAACACCCCATCGAATGGGAAGAGAGGGCCTTTAAACCCTTCTTCGTTCTTATGACCGGACGGCCAAGAGGAACGCCTTAATCAGGAACATTCAATACTACAAAATAGTATCAGATCTATATCATATATCTCATATACAAAGTAGATCTAATCATGGCATATTTTGCATACATCTCATGTATCGAATCATGCATTTTTCAGATCTAAATTATCTCATAATAATCTAAAAAATTAGATTTAAATTGTCCTAATCTAGACAACTATGTAGAACTATTCTACAACTAGTCTAGACATGCATCAATCTCAATCTAAATATTTTATGCTATTTTTTAGATGTTATTATAACCATTATAATATCAAAAAATAGTAAATAAAGATCTAAAATAGTTAATCAAATTAAATTGAAAACATGCAAGACTATTCTATAGAACTATTCTATTCTAGAACTAGTCATGCATATCTTCTAATCTCTAGATCCTCCAAATCATTTAATTTTAATTTTTTCTGATTTTCAGATCTGATCACATCTCATGTGACATCTAAAATCAATTATTTTTTAATTAAAATAAATTTAAAATTAGATCTAAATATTTTTAGAACCATGGCTCTGATACCAGTTGAAGGGAAAATCCTGATTTTCGGTCCAGGTTCGTTCAGATCTGATCAGATCAAGAGATATATTTCAAAAATTTTTTCTTTGATCTATATCAGATCTGATATTTTAGATCTAATTCTTATTATTTTAATAAATAAAATAAAATAAAGATAAATTAAATCAAATTTAATTTACCTGATTTGGGTAATCCTATTACCCTGTTGATGATCCTGTATGCAGCGGAAGGTTCTGGATCTAGCCACGCAAGCGCCTGGCCTCTACGGTATCCACTCTTGGATCTAGATCCTCTTCTTCTCTATCTATTCATCTTCAAGATCTTCAATCCTTTGAAGGCATTCAGCTTTCTTGATCGCACCAAAAATCCAAAACTTTTGGACGTGGAGAAAGGGGAGAAGGTGGTTTGGCATGGAGAAGAGGGGAGAGGCAGCCTTGGGGCGTATGGAAATTATGATGCACAACAGCTTCATAGGATCTTTTTATAGACCAACTCAAGAGTCCCTTATGGTAGTTTGACCAAGTCAAAGATGACTGTGATCCAACTCTCCTTCTGATCCCAACCAATCACAACCCTTTGTGAATTCAGATCTAAATCTGATTGGTGGGAATAGAGTCCCCTGGATTCTCCTTAAGAAAGAGGGTGCCTAAGAACTAATCTCCAAAGTTGGTAATCTTAGAAGAACTCTAATTGGAATCCAGTCAAAGGAGATGGAGTCCTTGAATAGGACTCCTTAGGCGCCTTATCCAACTTGGGCACACGCCTAGGTGGCGTGCGCCCTCTCCTCTGCTCATGAAAATAGTCTAGGGGGACAGGCCCCCACCAGCTCTCCAATAGGTGGGTGCATGACATGTGGTCAAAAGTCAAAGTTTCACATCTGGTCAACGTTTGACCCAGTCAAAGGTAATTTCAAGACCAAAGTCAAAGGAACAAGAAATCCAGGTGACCAAAAATGGCAGGTAATGTCTTATCAAAATAAGACAACCTTTTCTGACTCTTGGACAACCTCCAGTCAGACAAACCATATGAAGGCCTCTCTGATTGAGCACAAACTCCTTTGGCTCAGATCAGATGACAACTTATTTATTTATGATAGCAAAAGAAGAACGTTAGGTTCAATCGAGTGCTAGCACGATTTCCTTGAACCTAATTGAATCTCATTCAGATCAATTGAACTAGATCAGTTCAATTGATGATCACCAGATTCAAACCCTTGTTTGTGTGACCCAGTTAGGTTCAGTTCTGTATGGTAATGGGATATGTCATGATCTCTATCATCGACATCATCGAAAATATCCTTTCGATGGATCAGAACTCTTCTGATTCGAAACAGCTAGAATGATCGATCATCTAAATCATTCTAATTGCTCCCAAAATCCACCAGTGACACCTAGCAGTATATGGTGGCAACCCATCAGAGCTGAATGCGAACCTCTTGGTGCAGCTACCTGTGTGATTAAGTTCTTCTATCTTGAGCCCCGATCAGATTAGGGTTAATAGGTGAACTCGTCAAACCCTACACTCTCGTCATATGATGTGTAATCATTCGATTCGAGTCCAATGTGAAAATCTAAATAGAAACTTCTTTCTATTATTTCACTC
The DNA here is from genome assembly GCA_006176705.1 of Cocos nucifera. NCBI lineage: Eukaryota > Viridiplantae > Streptophyta > Magnoliopsida > Arecales > Arecaceae > Cocos > Cocos nucifera. The sequence goes on from QRFJ01000538.1 coordinate 605,904, forward strand.
TGCCATGGCCATGGGCTTCTGGACTTGATTCTCATGATTCATCATAGGGCTGCTCCTCTACCACCGAGGTAGATAGATTCCATCTTGATGCCAATCCAGTTCCTACAATGAACATGCTATAGCCAACATACACCTCAGGATTTCCATATGGCTAGGAGATCGAGTAATGGTGTAGTCAAACTATAACACCCTCAAGGATGAACTATCGATGCACCTCAGGTCAAAGAACCAAAGACACACTACTGCAGCATCGAGTCTAGTCATTGACGAGAAGGTAGACTCCCTAATGACTACTCGAGGATGGTCACGCTCAGTGCCCTCATTCTCTAACGAGTATCTGTACTCTCACTTTGATGTCTCCACACCATAGACTCAAGACTCATCTATCCTAAAGAGAAGTGATTGTACACCAACCTTCTGGATCAATCACCATCCTCATGATGATCCTAAAAAATAGTTTATGAGTTATTTATGAAAATACATATTTTAAATTTTTAACTCTTGAAAATATATATTATCATTTTTATTAACTCAAAGGATGTATCATAGACACTTTACACATAATGTGATAGAAGAAAATAATCTTTTATTAATTTTAAGTCAAAATTATAAAAATACTCCTAGAAAGTATATTATAAGTGTCAGTCAATCTAGCTTCTAGGGCACTCATCTAATAGATTGTACCTTATTAGTGGATACATCTAGTTTAGGTATATCTTGTGTTCCTATTTATAGATTTTGAACTTCATCAAGTTCAACTTTCCTCCCACTACCTCCTTCTAAGATAAATTTTTTTTTCATAAAAGTGGCATGCCTACTAACAATATCTTTTATTCAATAGGATGGTAAAAGAGGTATCCTATACTCTATTTAGAATAACCTATAAATAAATATTTATCTGCCCTAACACTTAGTTTATGTCCAAAACTTTTTTTGACATAAGTCAGATAGTCTCAAATCTTAAGATACTTAAGATTTGGCTTCTTACCTCTCCATATCTCATATGGAGTACTAGGCATAGATTTTGATGGTACTCTATTTAAAATATATGCAATAGTTTCTAGGGTATAACCTCAGAAGAAAATTGATAAATCTATAAAGCACATCATGAACCACACCATATCTAATAAAGTGTGATTTCTCCATTTTGCTATACCATTTAACTATGGTGTATGAGGAGAGATCCATTCAGAAAGAATACCTTTTTCTTTCAGATGATCCAAGAACTCACTAGAAAGGTATTCACCTCCTTAATCAGATCAAAAAATTTTAATACACTTTTTAGTTTGCTTCTTGATCATACTTTGGTACTCTTTAAATTTATCAAAGGCTTTAGATTTATGTTTCATTAGATACACATATTCAAACCTTGATAAATCATCAGTAAAGATAATAAAATAAGAGTATCCTTCTCTAGCCTAAGTTGTCATAGGATCACATATATCAATATGAATAATTTTTAATAACTCACTTGTCCCTTCCTATATCCACTAAATGCAGTCTTGGTCATTTTTTTCATAAGATAAGATTCACAAGTTCCTAATGATTCATAATCATAAGGATCAAAGAACTCTTCTTTGTATAACTTGTTAATTTTTGATTCACTTATGTGACCAAGGAGACAATGCCAGATAAAGGTATTATTCACCTCTTCTCTCTTTCATTTCTTGCTTTCATTAATATGAAAGACATTGTCATTAAGAGATAAAAATAGAAGACCATTTTCCAATATGTCATTGTAATACTGCTCATTAGAAAAAGAAATAGAGCAACCATTGCCCTTTCCATTAATTTCAAAACCTTATTCTAATAACAAAGAAATTGAAATTATATTTCTAATGATCAGAGGCATAAAACAATAATCTTCTAATTCATAAGAACTTGTCCCAAGGCAACTTCAAAAGATAGGTTCTAACAGCTTTAGCTTGAAGGAATTCTTCTCCAGCACTATAAAGCTCGAAGTCACCCTTCTTTAATTTTTTAATTCTCTATAGTCCCTGTAATAACTTGTATATGTGTACACCACAGGTGGTATCCAATACCCATAAATTTGAAATTGAAGAGCTCAATGATAAATTAGTATGTATCACATACATATTTTTTGATGCAATACTTGCATCCGACTTTACAGTTGCAAGAAAACTCTTGCAATTCCTTTTTAAGTGACATTTCTTGCCACATGTAAAACATATACTTTATCTTTTTTCCTCAATTAGTCCACATCTTCTGGACCAATCAATTAATTGACATTTATAATGCCACTCAGTGATAGTGAAGATGCCATAATGCAGAATTAATCTATATAATTGAAGAACATAACATAAGCAAACTACTCATGATATCATATATACAATTAAATAAGGAGTTTTATCTAATTTTTACTCCCACTATTTTATTGAATACCGTAGTCATCTCCTATGATAAACAAGATACCTTAGTCCGATCGCTTACTGGGGTTGAGATCCTAATTCCTCATAAAGGCTTTGTAGTTCCATAACAAATAATTATGAATTTAAAGGTAGGAAACTCTTTCCAATTGCATCTTATGCAATTCTCAACACTACTCTTGCCTCTAGCACACTGATAGCCTTGTGGTTGCATAGAAAATTATAGTGTCTAGTTAAGTTCAACCTTTCATTTATAAGCAGTCATATTTGAATAATGCTATCCTTGTGGTTGCACAACAAAGCAACATATCCAAAAATACCATAAGCATCTCTATGCACCACGATAGTATTACATCAGTCCCTATAGTTAGTCTTGTGGTTGTACAACAAACCTACTATGGTTCTTGACATAATATTGACCTAGCATGAAGGAAGACATTCCTATAGTGAACATAATACGAAGCATCCAATCATGATTTAAATTAATCAAATTGGCAAGATAAGTGGAAGAGAGGTTGGAATCTCCTTGTTGCTTTCCTTAGACACCAATAAGTTGGCTAGGATAGTGAATGGAACCAATTAAAAACCATGTTCTTTTTACCAATTATGAACCAATTTCCTAGACATCAATTGATCAATTATATCTAGAATGGTTTAGCTTTTGTTTTGTAACACTACAACTTAATATGTTTTTTATGAGGGTTTTCCTGGTCTAATGCACATTCTAACCAATCAAATTGATTTAAGCATCATATTTAATGAATATATGATCTAATCATATCAATTCATATCAAATCATACAAAGCATAGTATTAAAACATATGAAACATGGCGTATACATTTTAGCCTTTCATATTGTCATACTATCATGCTATTAGTTACATCATCATTCTAGGACAACCATTTATCACATACCGAACATCCACCACTATGCCAGGGTAACCTTACAGAATGATGAACATCATATACATATCATATCATGAATGATAGATTATTAAACATATCAAAATTTTATAGCATGCTTCATTATGATCAATATATTATTAAATCAAACAAGGCTTGCTCTGATACCACTGTAGGGTTATGATGGGATAGAGGAAGCATAGATTTCAAAATTTTTATAATAAAATCCCAACCATCAAATCCTAATCCAAGATCACCTTGATGATTAACAATCATATGAATAATATTAAAATGACAAAATAGGCATAGTGAATTACTTGTATCGCTAAACCCTAATTTCGATAGTAATTTCGATAGTGGTTCGGTAGAGGTTCTATCAGGTGCCCAAGTATTCTCCCTCCAACGATGATCCACATAGAAACTAGATCAAGACATGAGCTTCTTAACCATTGGTTTCTTTTGATTAATTCTTTTATGAGAATTAGATCAACCTTTCCCGGCAATAAAACATTCTAACAATTGCTAGCCTTAATGCCACTATCTCTCATACTCCTTTCTTCCCTTGATCTTTTCTAATTCTCTTCCTAAACCCTTATCTTGAATTAGACTCCTTGTCCTAATTAGGACATTGTCTTAACAAAGAAAGGAAGAGGATTATTCAAACACCTTGGAGAAAGAAACTGCCTTTTTTCTTTCTTGACTTTCTATTTCTTTTTCTTTCTTTTCTCCTTGTCTTGCCAAATTCTCTTCCTAACTTTTGTCCTAAAGAAAGACTTCTTGTCTTAAAATAAGACCTTGTCTTCGATAAAAGAGGAAGAGGATTAAAGCTTTGGACATCTTGGAGATGATGTTAAAAAGAAGAGAATTCGGATGGATTCTGAAAGCCCTGAGCACACACCTATTTATAGGTGCACAGAGATGCCAATCTCCACATCTCATGCCCATCCAAGGATTATCTCTTGGCCCTCCAAATTTCTCACACCCCTTAGTTGAATCTTTTGATACATGGATAAGCAACAAAATTTGATTTAAAGAGACTTCTCTTGGTAGAAGGACTCTTTGATGAGAAATAAATTTATGATGTTTTTCAAAGTATCGCGAGGCTTCTCAAAGGATTTCGAGCCATCTGATGGCCTTCCAATGGCCTTGATATATGGTGCTAATCCAAAAATGGTGCAAGGAATCAAAAGGCATGGGAGAATATTAAGAGAACTCAACCACTTGGACTTTAAGTCCAAGTGGCGCCAAGATAAGAGGGGGCGGCAAGCATTCATCTTTATCCATTTAATTCGATAACTAAAAGTTGATTAAGAGGTAGAAGGACTCTTCTACACCTCTTTGTCATCTGAAACCAATGCCACTTAATTTTTTGTGCATGGAATTAAATGGATAAGGATGAAAGAAGGGGCGCCCCACTCCAAGGGGTGCCAACAATCTTCAAGCACACATAATCTCCATGCCTACCATTGTTGACCTAGTTAAAAGCCTTTGGGACGTGGATAAAAGGAAGAAGCATGCATCTTGGTGTGCCACATGGGTCTTAAACCAAAGTAAAAGGACTCTAAGTTCTTCTGCATGCCATATATATGCCAACATGCAAGAGAAAAACAAGCGCCATATGGGAAAGAGTCCCAGGTGCATGGACTCTCCTTGATTAGTGTGGATAAGGCTAAGCGGCACCCAATGCTAGTTACCTTTGAGTGGCTCAATGCAACTTATGTCCCACATAAAATTGGTTAGCCAAATAGCCAAGATTTGAACCAAAAACTAGAACCAAACTCGAATCCAATTCGAATAGGAGCTAGGGTTTGCAACATGTGCTAGCATGCTTATCCTGCAAATATGTGTTGAAAAATGTGTCCCAATGCCAATCATCAGCTTGTTGATGATTGAGCTATATTATAATTATAATTGATTCATTGATTGATAAAATATATTTTTGATATTTTTCATCATAAGTTTTCATCTTCTAACGAACTCCATTATTGTGATGAAGTCCTTAAGACTATTTAGGTTCGATAAAGAGAGAATTTATCGATTAGTTCTTAAAATTATTTACAACCAAATGATAGACTATTAATAAGGATGACAACGTCTATCAAGCATAGGTCACTGTATGCCATATAGGTTGGTTGTCCTCTTAATTAAGGAGTGTAGAGATACTGGTATGACATATAGGTGAGATGTAGGGGTACATCATCACTGAACATGACCAACTCCAGAGCATTCTGCTATCAAAAATATTTCTAATGGAATATAGGTATAAGTGTTTCTTAGACCTGAGATCACCTTAGTGACTTGCAAGCAACTCACTATGCTTTGGTACCAAACTAACTGAATTTCTAATTCAATAATAAAAGATTTTTAGGCATAGTCAAGTACTTATGAAGTCAGTGTATGATCAAGATCCGATTGACCACTCCAAGAGTTGGAGAAGAATATATTATTATATTTTAATATAGCAAAATCTTGGCTAGGATAATCCATGAGATAGATTTAATATTTTGAAATATAATGTGGACAGTTAAATTCTGAGGTTCCTACGAGCATTTCGATTAAGGGGATGAATTATATAGAAAGTATATTCACATAGATTCTAAAGATATTGTTCTATACATTCGATCTATCTGATCATCGAGTACCATTGCTAGATGGTCAATTTGACTGGTATAAAAATTTATTTCTATGCTACTGACTTAGATTCGGACCTATGAGGTCACATACATTAGACTTCATGATCCGATCAGATGGTTGATCAACGATTGAGAATCGTTCTGAGATTAAACAATCAATATAATTGATGTTGTAGGAGGATCGATTCTAGAGGATTGAGATTAAGTTTAATTAAATATGATTTAATTATATTTAGTTTGAACTTAATTGGATGAAGTCTAATTAGTTTATTGGATAAGCTAATTGCAAGAAAGAACTAGTCCTAGTTCAATTAGCACTTGATTGAACCCAATCTCTAATTTGATTAAAAATTAAATTAAAATTAAATCTAATTAAATTTAATTTAATTAAATTATTAGTTAGACTAAGATCTATTCTAATTGGATTAAATAAATTCTAATTTAATTTAATTCATAGATCACTTGGATCAAGTCAAAATAGGAGTCCTAGTATGACTAGGACTCCCTATTTCTTGCATCATTGACTCCTCACACCCCCCATGCCCCTTCTCTTTGATTTGGAATGTGGAGAAATCTTTTCCCAGGCCTTCATGCATGCCCATAGCCTTCTCTCATTCCTTAGATGGCATTTGGTTGTGGACCAAGTCAAAACTAGGAGTTGGTATTGATTTAAATTCTATGAGATAGAATTTTAAGCACCTAAAACTCCTCCTTTCTTTGTGCCATCCACATCCCTGATTTTTCTCTCATTTTTTCATGAAAAAGAGGAGAATTTTGTGCACTTATTTCTGGTGGTCTGCAGCATAAAGAAAGGAGTGGACACCCCAAGACCTATCTTATCTAGGTATTTGACCTAGACAAGACTCTTCCATATCTCAATATTTAAAATGAATTTTGGGATAATTATTTTATGAATTGTAGACCATAGAGAAAGGTTTTAGGCATGTGAAAATCATAGAGAAAAAGTTCTTGGGTGCTGGGTTTTCATAGATACCAATTCAGGTGTCTAGGTGAGAGAAGAAAGAAGAAGAAGAGGGTCTTCTTCTAGGGTTTCTTTCAATCATCCTTTTTCCTCCACTTTTGAGATTTTTTTATAATTGTATTAGATATAAAATCTCTCCACTTCATTTTAATTTTTTGGAGTATTTAAGTCTTGAAGAAGAAAGCATCGGATCGACCGTCAAAAAAGGATCAGCATAGTACTAGCATACTATGCTGATTTCTTGCATTGAACTTCTAATCGAAGTTTGTGGACTCATGTGGATATCTCTTAGAGGCCAGATATGTGTGAAGCTCAGAGCATCATCCTCAAGCCTAGATCAATAAGTTAGAATATATAACTTGCTCATGTAATATAGATCTTATCTATTTTTACATACCTGCATTAGATGTAGTATAGATGCATGTTGATATGATCAACATGTTTCATTTTTCTTATATATATTTAATTTTTGATTTAATATCATACCATAATCATGTAAAAAGATCTTAGATCTAGGATATTTTTTAGTTTTATAAATAAATATTGATTTATTTAAGTCTTTCACTGTCTAATCTTGAAAAAGTTTCAAGATCTAGCTCTGAAATTATAGATCTAGTTCCAACAATTGGTATTAGAGCCCAGATTAATCATTACACGATTATGTGTGTATGTTTAGATTATTTTTTAAGTTATATTTAATTTATAATCTAATTATTAAATCTAAAATTTTAAAAAAATGATAACATGAACTGCTATAAGGTTGTCCTATTGTAAGGTTTACCCCTTACAGTCGAGAGATTGTCCTAGTTCGTGTAGATCTAATTTTTATTATAAATTTATTTGATATAATCTAATTTTATTTATAATTTATTAGATTTAAAATAATTTTAGATCTAAAAATAAAAGTTTTAGATTGCATGGATTGCTATAAGGTTGTCCTGCTGCAAGGTTTATCCCTTACAGTGGAGAAGTTATCCTAGTACGTGCTGATCTAAAACATTGATTATAAAATTTTAGATTAGATTTAAAAAATTTTATAATCTAATTAAAAATATTTTAATCTAATTTTAATCATTATAAATATGTTAGATTTGATCTAAGATAATTTATGATTGATTAGAGCTGAAACTGTTTCAATTACATGAACCTATTTAGATTAGATCTAAAGTAGTTTCATGCTTATCTTACTTATTGAAAATTATGTCTCAAAACCAATCATCAGTCTATTGATGGTTGAGATATTATAATTATTTATTAATTAATAAAAAATATTTTGATTTTTTTTTCATCATAAGTTTACATCTTCTAATGAACTTCATTATTGTGATGAAGTCCTTAGGACTGTTTAGTTTCTATAAAGAGAGAATTTATCGATTAGTCCTTAAATAGATTCACAACTAAATGATAGGCTGTTAATTAGGATAACAGCATCTATCGAGCATAGATCACTATATGTCATATAGGTTGGTTGTCCTCTTAACCAAGGAGTGTAGAGACATTGGTATGGCATACAGATGAGATATATGGATACATCATCATTGAATGTGACCAACTCCAGAGCATTCTACTATCGAGAATGTCTCTGATGGGATATAGGTATAAGTATCCCTTAGATCTGAGATCACCTCAGTGACTTGCAAGCAACTCACTGTGCTTTAGTATCAGACTAACTAAATTTTTAATTCAGTAATGAAAGGCTTCTAAGCATAGTCAAGTACTTGCAAAGTTAAAGTGTGATCATGATGAAATTGACCACTCCAAGAGTTGGAGAAGAATGTATCACTGTATTTTAATATAACAAAATCTTGGCCAGTGTAATCCATCAGATGGATTTGATATTTTGAAATACAATGTGGACAATCTAATCAGAGTTGATAGTTGAACTTTGAGGTATCCTATGAGCATTGTGGTCAAGGGGATGAATTATATGGAAACTATATCTGCATGGATTCTAAGGATGGTGTTCTACACCTTCGATCTATCCGATCGTCAGATATCATTGTTAGATGGTCACTTTGATTGGTACAAAAATTTATTTTTATGCTACCGACTTAGGTTCGAACCTATGAGGTCACACACATTAGAGCTTATAATCTGATCAGATGGTTGATCAATGATTAAGAATCATTCTAGGATTAAACAATCAATACGATTGGTGTTTAACCTAGTGCAAGTATTGCAGAAGGATTGATTAGTAATTAAATTATTAATTAACTTAATTTGATTAAGCCAATAGATTGAGATTAAGTTTAATTAAATATAATTTAATTAGATTTAGTTTAGGCTTGATTAGATCAAGTTCAATTGGTTTATTGGATAAGCCAAGTGTAAGGAAGAACTAGTCCTAGTCTAACTAGGACTCGGATTAACCTAATTTTTTAATTTGATTAAAATATAAATTAGAATTAATCTAATTTAATTAATTTTTTAAATAAATTAAGGCCTTATTTAATTAAATTAGTTTAATCTTTATTTTATTTAGTTAAAGAATCTTGTTTGACCAAGTTAAAATAGGAGTCCTAGTGTGACTAGGACTCCCTATCTCCTTGCACCACCTTGGTCCCAATGCCCCCATACCTATTTTTTAGGTATTTTTTGTGGAAAATCCCTTTCTTCCTAATTTTCATACCCCCTCTCTCCCTCCAAGTCATATTTGAAAGTTAGGTGGAAGACCAAGTTAAAGGAAGAATTGGTTTTGTTTAGGATTCAATGAGATAGAATCCTTATTGATCAAAACATCTTTCCTTGAGTGCCGCCTCCTCTTTTAATTAATTCTTTTTTTATTTTATGAAAATAATCTTCTTTTTTTTGCACCCTCCCTTGCTGGTTCATGCCAAAAATTATGGAGGCACCCAAGAGTTGCGTGTCCCAACAACTTTCCATGTTTGGATATTCAAAGTCTAGAAATTTGACCTAACTTGGACTCTTTTTTTTTCTATTTATTGGATGAATTTTTTTCTAATTTTTTTATAAAATATAGAGCTTTGGGAGAGGTTTGGGGTGTGCAAAAATCAGAGGAGGGTCCTTGGGCATGGCGGTTTCATAGGCACCAAACTAGGTGTCTAGGTGAGAGAAAAGAGAAAAAGAAGAGGGTCTTTTTCTAAGGCTGTTTTATTTTCAATCTCTCTTTCTTTCTTTTGAGTTTTCTTTTTGAGGGAGTCTCAGATCAGCAAACTCTCATCTTCCTTCTCATATTTTGAAGAGTCCATATTTCGAAGAAGGAAGAATCAGATCGACCATCAAAGAAGGATCAGCACAGTACTAGCATGTTGTGCTGATTTTCTGCATCGAACTTTAGATCAGAGATCGTAGGCTCATGTGGATGACTCCTAGAGGCTAGATGCATGTGTGGCTCATGACTTCTTTCTCAAGCTTGGATCAGCAAGTTGGAATGTCTAAACTTGCTCAGGTAATAGATCTGATCTATAAACTTCATACCTGCATTTGATGTAGTGTACATCTAGGTTGATTTGATCAACCTTTTTTTTCTTATTTAATTTTAATTTTTGATTTAATATCATGCCTTGATCATGTAATAGATCTAAGATTGAGGTATTTACATGGTTATTTAAATAAATTTTAGATTTATTTAAGTCTTTCGCTGTAAGATCTTGAAAAAAATTCAAGATCTATCTGTAAAATCATAGATCTGATTCCTTCAATTGGTATCAGTGTTAGATATATGTGTCCTAGAAGCCAGAATTGGCTGACACTTATAATACACTTCTAGGGGCAAAATTATAATTTTGACTAAAATTAATAAATGGGTTATTTTCTATCACATATGTGTATTTAGTGTTTGTGATACATCTTTTGAGTTAATGGTAATGATAATTCATATTTTCAAGAGTTGAAAATTTAAGACATGAATAATCATTATTAACTCATAAATTGCTCCCGACCATAGGATCATCACGAGGATGGTGATTGATCCGGAAGGTTGGTGTACAATCGCTTCTCTTTAGTAGATGAGTCTTGAGTCTACGGTGTGGAGACACCGGAGCGAGAGTACAGGTACTCGTTAGAGAACGAGGGCACTGAGCGTGACCACCTCGAGTAGTCATTAGGGAGTCTACCTTCTCGTCAATGACTGACTCGATGCTGCAGTAGTGTGTCTGGTTCTTTGACCTGAGGTGCATCGGCAGTTCACCTTGAGGGTGTTATAGTTTGACTACACCATTACTCGGTCTCCTAGCCATATGGAACCCTGAGGTGTATGTTGGCTATAGCATGTTCATTGTAGGAACTGGATGGCATCAAGATGGAATCTATCTACCTCGGTGGTAGAGGAGCAGCCCTATGATAATCATGAGAATCAAGTCCAGAAGCCCATGGCCATGGCAGAGTGAAATAATAGAAAGAGTTTCTATTTAGATTTTCACATTGGACTCGAATCGAATGATTACATCATATGACAGAAGACTAGGGTTTGACGAGTTTCACCTTAACCCTAATCTGATCGGGGCTCAAGATAGAAGAACTTAATCACACAGGTAGCTGCACCAAGAGGTTCGCATTCAGCTCTGATGGGTTGCCACCATATACTGCTAGGTGTCACTGGTGGATTTTGGGAGCAATTAGAATGATTTAGATGATCGATCATTCTAGCTGTTCGAATCAGAAGAGTTCTGATCCATCGAAAGGAGTTTCGATGATGTCGATGATAGAGATCATGACATATCCCATTACCATACAGAACTGAACCTAACTGGGTCACACAAACAAGGGTTTGAATCTGGTGATCATCAATTGAACTGATCTAGTTCAATTGATCTGAATGAGATTCAATTAGGTTCAAGGAAATCGTGCTAGCACTCGATTGAACCTAACGTTCTTCTTTTGCTATCATAAATAAGTTGTCCTGTCTGAGCCAAAGGAGTTTGTGCTCAATCAGAGGCCTTCATATGGTCTGACTGGAGGTTGTCCAAGTCAGAAAAGGTTGTCTTATTTTGTAAGACATTACCTGCCATTTTTGGTCACCTGCCATTTCTTGTTCTTTGACTTTGGTCAAAAGTCTACCTTTGACTGGTCAAACGTTGACCATTGACACTTTGACTTTTGACCACATGTCATGCACCTATTGGAGAGCTGGTGGGGGCCTGTCCCCCTGCCAGAACCTGGCAAGGAGGAGGGCGCACGCCACCCTAGGCGTGTGCCCAAGTTGGAGGCGCCTAGGAGTCCTTGTTGGACAAGGACTCCATCTCCTTTTTGGATTCCAATTAGAGTTCTTCTAAGAACCAACTTTGACTGGTCTTAGGCACCCTCTAAGGAGGAATCCAGGGGACTCTATTCCCACCAATCAGATTTAGATCTGATTTCACAAAGGGTTGTGATTGGTTGGGAAGAAGAGGAGTTGGATCACAGCTAGTCTATAAATAAGACCCTGTACCCAACTCAGATTGTAACATGAGATTGAGAATCATAATTCCCCATGCCCCAAGGCTGCCTCTCCCCTCTTCCTCCATGCCAAACCCACCTTCTCCCCTTGCTCTCCACGTCCAAAAGGAGTTTTGGATTTTTGGTTGGTGCGATTCAGATCAAGAGAAAGGCGATCAAAAGCAAGAAGGCTGCGCTGCTGCAAAGGACGACTGCTGATCTTCAAAAGGAGTTTTGAAGATCCTCCAGATCAGATCCAGATCTAATTTTTGGAGATGTGATAGAGAAGAAGAGGATCTCCAGATCCAGCCTGAGTGGATACCGGTAGAGGCCAGGCGCTTGCGTGGCTAGATCCAGAACCTTCCGCTGCATACAGGATCATCAACAGGGTAATAGGATTACCCAAATCAGGTAAATTAAATTTGATTTAATTTATCTTATTTTATTTTATTTATTAAAATAATAAGAATTAGATCTAAAATATCCTAGATCTGATATAGATCAAAGAGAAAAATTTTTGAAATATATCTCTTGATCTGATCAGATCTGAACGAACCTGGACCGAAAAATCAGGATTTTCCTTCAACTGGTATCAGAGCCATGGTTCTAAAAATATTTAGATCTAATTTTAAATTTATTTTAATTAAAAAATAATTTCAGATGTCACATGAGATGTGATCAGATCTGAAATCAGAAAAAATTAAAATTAAATGATTAGGATCTAAGATTAGAAGATATGCATGACTAGTTCTAGAATAGAATAGTTCTATAGAATAGTCTTGCATGTTTTCAATTTAATTTGATTAAATCATATTTTAGATCTATTTATTTACTATTTTTTGATATTATAATGGTTATAATAACATCTAAAAAATAGCAAATAAAATTATTTAATTTTAAACATCATATGAGATATGATTGATGCATGTCTAGACTAGTTGTAGAATAGTTCTACATAGTTGTCTAGATTAGGATTTATTTTGATAAGATCAATTTAAATCTAATTTTTAGATTATTATGAGATAATTTAGATCTGAAAATATGCATGATTCGATACATGAGATGTATGCAAAATATGCCATGATTAGATCTACTTTGTATATGAGATATATGATATAGATCTGATACTATTTTGTAGTATTGAATGTTCCTGATTAAGGCGTTCCTCTTGGCCGTCCGGTCATAAGAACGAAGAAGGGTTTAAAGGCCCTCTCTTCCCATTCGATGGGGTGTTCTTATGATGTGTAGGGGTGCTGCGTGTTCGTCCTTAATCAGAAACCCAAAACTTACTTTCTGCAAAACCCTAGATCCTGAAACCCTAGGATTTATTGTGCATATTTTGTTTATGAACCCTACTTAATTAAGAATTAAGTTTATGGAATATTAATTAGGTCTAAAATTGAGAATTTCAGATCTAAGACATATTCATAATACTGGGTTCGGGCTTGGGTAGCTCACTATTGTAATTGATCCCAGAGAATCCTTACTAATCTAAGACAATAATTGATTAGATTTAGTCAATTCTCTAATTAAGTTCATTCTTTAATCTAATCCTAGGTCTAATCTAATTAATGGACCTAATCTCCACTAATACATTTAACCCAATGTGTTATGATTTGTGTCTTAGTATCTTCAATTCACAATCCTAGATCCTAATCAAATAACTTCTTAATTCTTAATTAAGTTTTGGACTGAGGGTTAGGGTTTGGCTTTTTAAAAATGATTTTCATGTTTGTAAAATATTTTTATAATATGGTTCTACCAACTAAGTTGCATGTTTGATTCATAATCAATATGCAAGTAATAAAAGAACCAGATCTAGGGTTTCACAGGTAGATCATGAAATTTTTTTAAGTTCTTATAGTGGAAGACTTAAATAAATATAAAATTTATTTAAATAATCATGTAAATACCTAGATCTCAGATCTATTATATGATCAAGGCATGATATTAAATCAATATTAATTTAAATAAGAAAGAAATATTGATCAAACAACCAAGATCTACACTACATCAATGCAGGCATGAAGTTTATAGATCAGATTCATTACTGAGCAAGTTTAGACATTCTAATGTTGATCCAGACTTGAGGATGATGTCATGAGCCGCACATATGTTCGACCTCTAGGAGTCATCCATATGAGCCTACGATCTCTGATCTGAAGTCCGATGTAGAAAATCAGCACAGCATGCTAGTACTGTGCTGATTCTTCTTCGACGGTCGATCCGATGCTTTCTTCTTCAAAATTTAGACTTTGCAAAATATGAGAAGGAAGATGAGAGTTTTCTGATCTGAGATTCTCTCAAAAAAAAACTCAAAAGAAAGGAGGAGAGATTGAAAATAAAATAGCCCTAGAAGAAGATCCTCTTTTTCTTCTCTTTTCTCTCACCTAGTCACCTAATTTGGTGCCTATGGAACCCCCATGCCCAAGGACCCTATTCCTCTAATTTTTGCACACTCCAAACCTCTCCTAAAACTCTATATTTTATGAAAAAATTAGAATAAAATTCATCCAATAAATAAGAAAAAAAAAGAATCCAATTTAGGTCAAATTTCTAGACTAGGAATATCCAAACATGGGAAGTTGTTGGGGTGCCCAACTCTTAGATGCCTCCTCCATAATTTTTGGCATGGACCAGCAAGGGAGGGCACACAAAAAAGAAGATTATTTTCATAGAATAAGATAAGAATTAATTAAAAGAGGGGGTGGCACTCAGGGGAAGATGTTCTGGTCAACAAGGATTCTATCTCATAGAATCCTAAGCAAAACTAATTCCTCCTTTGACTTGGTCTTCCACCTAACTTCCAAATATGACGTGGAGGGAGAGAGGGGGCATGGAAATTAGAAAGAAAGAGATTTTTCATGAAAAATACCTAAAAAATAGGTATGGAGGGCATTGGGACCAAGGTGATGCAAGGAGATAGGGAGTTCTAGTGACACTAGGACTCCTGTTTTGATTTGGTCAAACAAGATCTTTTAAACAAATAAAATAAAGATTAAATTAGTCTAATTAAATAAAGGCCTAATCCATTTAAGGACTTAATTAAATTAAATTAAATTAAATTAAATTCTAATTTATTTTTTAATTAAATTAAAAAATTAGGTTGATCTGAGTCCTAGTTAGACTAGGACTAATTCTTCCTTGCACATGGCTTATCCAATAAACTAATTGGACTTGATCCAATCAAGCCCAAATCAAATCTAATTAAATTATATTTAATTAAACTTAATCTCAGCCTATTGGCTTAATCAAATTATACTAATTAGTAATTCAATTGTTAATCGATCCTCCTGCAACACTTGCACTAGGTTAAACATTAATCGTATTGATTTTTAATCCTAGAATGATTCTTAATCGTTGATCACCATCCGATCAGACCATAAGCTCTAATATGTGTGACCTCATAGATTCAAACCTAAGCTGATAGCATAGAAAAAGAATTTTATACTAATCGAAGTGACCATCTAGCAATGATATCCGATGGTCGAATAGATCGAAGGTGTAGAACACCATCCTTAGAACCATGCAGATATAGTTTCCATATAATTCATTCCCTTGGACCAACAATACTCATAGGAACCTCAGAGTTCAATTATCAACTCTGTCAGGTTGTCACAATTGTATTCAAAATATCAAATCATCTATGATTATCTGGCAAGATTTTGATATATTAATACAGTGATACATTCTTCTCCACTCTTGGAGTGGTCATTATCATTTGACCATACTCTGACTTCATAAGTACTTGACTATGCCTAGAAGCCTTTCATTGCTGAATTAAAAATTCAGTTAGTTTGGTACCAAAATATAGTGAGTTGCTTGCAAGTCACTAAGGTGATCTCAAATCTAAGGGATACTTATACCTATATCCCATCAGAGACTTTTTTGACAGTATGAATGCTCTGAGTTGGTCGTTCTGATTGATGTACCATAAATCTCACTGTATGTCATCCTGTCTCCACCCTTGGTTAAGAGGACACCAACCTATATGCATATAGCGACCTATGCTCGATAGATGCTGTTGTCCTAATTACACCTATCATTTGGTCGTGAACCTTTAAGAAGACTATCTTAAATCCTCTCTTTATCGAAACTAACAGTCCTAAGAACTTCATCACAATAATGGAGTTCATTAGAAGATGTAAACTTATGATGAAAAAAATATCAAAATATTTTTTTATTAATTAATAATTAATTATAATATCTCAACCGTCAATAGGCTGATGATTGGATTGGGACAAATTTTCAAAACTCCATTTATCCTACGCCATCGTATAGTATCTATATACCCATCTTCGACTTAGGTTGTCGAACTTATGATTGCAAGGGCTTTAATGAAGAGGTCTGCTAGGTTCTCCTTTTCGTCGATCTTCTGAAGGTCGACGTCACCATGATCCACGATCTCATGGATCAAATGAAAATGACGCAGAATGTTCTTTGTTCATTGGTGTGCCTTTGGTTTCTTTGCTTTAGCTATGGCACCAGTGCTATCGCAGTAGAGCAGGACTAAACCATCAATGGAGGGTGCTACTTCGAGCTCGGTGGATGATTCCTCACACACAGTTTTTTTTGCTGCATCTGATGCTGCCATGTACTCTGCATTCACAAACAGAGTCAGCCATACTATGCTACTTGAACTTTTTCACAGATGGCTCCACCATTTAGAGTAAAGATATACTCTGACACACTTTTATTATCATTATGATCAGATTGAAAGCTAGTGTCTATAAATCCCACAAGCTTTAGATCTGACTCACCATAAACCAACCATTGATCCTTAGTATTTCTCAAATACTTAAGGATGGTTTTAACCATCTTCCAGTGATTTTCTTCAGGATCAGACACAGGTATCTACTCACTACTCCTAGTAACTATGCCACGTCTGATCTTGTACATGTCATTGCATACATAATAGACTCCACTACCGAAGCATATAGAATTCTACTCATATGCTCTCTCTTCAGGAGTTGTCGAACAATCATTCTTAGAGAGAGAAATTCCTTGGCCTATCGCAAGATAGCTTTTTTTGGAATTCTCCATGCTGAACCTTTTCAGCATAGTTTCTATGTATGTAGATTGGGATATACCAAGCATCCTTTTAGATCTATCCCTATAGATCTTCATCCCTAGGATGTAGGATGCTTCACCCAAGTCCTTCATGGAGAACTATGATGACAATCAAATTTTTATCTCTTATGTGTGGGGATGTCATTTTCGATTAAGAGAATATCATCCAGGTAATAAATAAGAAATACCACTGTTGGA